>JAHZNB010002669.1:0-21078 GCA_027744295.1 Callyntrura guangdongensis | reverse complement strand
TAACACCAAATTCACAGCTCGTTTGAGGCAATTGAGAAGTCAATAAGTGCCGATGATTTTAGTTGAGTGATGGAAGCGAAGCAGAAATGCCACCAAAAGCGCTACACCAAATCACTAAGAGAGAGATTTTTATACAATCAGAACGATGATAGAAAAGGGGTAGCTGGAAAAATGCGAGAAAGAAGCTGTGCATGGTATGTAATAGCGGTAATACGGCTGCAATAAAAGAAGCAGAGTACCAATTGGATCTTCATGGAGAAAATGAAGATGTATCGAAAAGCTGATGGAAGGTAAAGGGTTGAATTTGTTCCGTCAGAGATTAGATGCCTTCAGACAAGTCGTCGTACAAAGGGATTTATTTGTATACAAATGTGAATATGAGCAGATGAGCTGGCAAGCAGGCTCTTTTGAACTGTACAAATCACGTTTTGTTAAAACAGTCATGTTCACTGTTCACTCGCCTTACGTTCATTTTGCGTTTAATGTCAACATTTTTATATCCGCACATTATCATTATGGTAAGCCGAAAATTTCCTTGTATATCGTCATCATTATCATCATTACCACCATTCTTCGTTCTTATTTTATACACAAATTTCTCCCTCTCTCGTTCTTTTCTCCTGTTAAACATCTTTATTTCGGTTGAAGTCAATAAGCCAAATAAGCAGCTCACTCTGTTCCATTCTTTCCTGCTGCCGTTGATCCATTTATTTTATCCTTTCATTCACCCGTTTCATTTGACCGACTAACCAAGCGACCCTGCCTGCCTGTCTGTTATACAGGAGAAAGAATGATATAAAGAAACGATGCTCTTTTTTGGTTGAAGCAAAAGCAACATAACAGCCGGCTGTCGAGTCGAGCTTTAATAGACGTAATGTTAACATTTAGCTCACGGTAAGCTTACGTGGAAGTCAGGAGAGTCGGTAGATTTCCTTCTTAAAAGGACACAAGAAATACTACTACACAAAAACATGGTAATAATATGTAATAAGTAGATCTTTTAGAAATAAAATAAGGCAAAATTGAAAATGTAACGTGGGATTTAAAAGTGATCTCTTTATTCCGTTTTTAATATTATTTCTTCAACCTAGTGAGAAGATGCATGTATCTGTAATGCATTTTATCGTGATCACATCACACTTGCAATGCAATTTAACTGATCGTATAACTCTATCTCACTCTCTTATTGCTCTACATATACCTTGCACCTTCGCTTATACTTTCATTCTTTGGTTGTAATCCAACAACCAAACAGGACAAAAAAAACTAAACCGATTCTTCTGGTTGGTAAATTTTGGTCTTCTGTATATTATGTGGCATACATCTCTGCTTGGAGGAATAATACCAGTTACCAATCCAGCGGAGGATACATAAACTATTTGTACATTTGTGTGTACAGCACAAAGTTCAGCATTCAGCATTAAAACGGTGTAAATGTTTAGTTACTTTTTACTTTTTGGTAAAATGAACATTTTCCATTCATGTTTAGTAGCGCGTTTATCAAACGATTATGCTCTTATTATGGAAAAAAATTTTGAGCCCTGACAAGTCTTTCTCTTTGCGGATATAGCCATCAAGCCATCGTCATCATAATGACGATATCCTCTAAAAGCCATTTTCCATTCGTTGTTTGGAATTGTCCACGGTCCATGAATCAGAATCAGGTTGACTTCTAAAATATTTTGTGTTGTTCAAAAAAGATCACGCTCCTTTTGTTACCAACAGTCTACCATTCTAGCAAGCAACCAGTAGTATAGAGCCATATCATTCCGCATCATAATAGGCATGCACGCACAAAATAATAATATGGCTAAGAAGGAAGAAGACGTGAGAATTCCTTGTGTTGTTCTTGTAAAATGTCGATTATCACCACTACTGCCGGCACATTTCTTTATCACGGCATGAGCGAATCCTACACACAACAAATATGGACCTCTCTCATGGAATGGGAGTTAACTTTTGCGTTGGTGTCATCATCGCCAACACAAACAAAGTCAAAATAACACAAAGACAGTAGTTTACGGCGACGAGATGCAAAAGAAAGACTATAATTCCGTATTTGTGTGTATATTTATACTTAATATACACAAAAGCATAATGGAAGTAAACAGTTTTTGAGACCTGCAACCATATACGTATTTCCTCTTTGCATTTTGCCGGTCTTTTCAGTGACTTCAAAGATTTTGAAAGAAAGTCACCTTAAAGTTAGATGTTTGTTGGGAAATAGCTACCAAAAAGAGTATGACAAGACCATAATAACTTATTATTACAATCACACACATACACACACACAAGCAAACGAAAAGTCAAAGAGGATCAGCTACAGAAAGATGAATGGCAGGTTAGGCACCAAACAGGAGTAACCAAGAGAAAAAAAGTTTTAGTTCAATCCATCCATCCGCTCTCCCATTTTGTTACATCTTCATTCGCATTAAATACCTACGTATCTTTGCATTTGACTTCTACTCTGACTCTGACATAACATTACTCGACCAGCAGCAGCCAGCCAGCGAGAACATACACGTCCACCTATTATAATGTACGTATCGTGAGGATGATGATGATCATCTTAAACGAATAAGCCGACAGAAGTTACTGAGAACTATCAGCGTATGTCTTACTAAAAGTGCCGACACCGAAGAAACCATACATTTACCAACCGACATTTTGGTAACTTTTGACTTTTGTCCATTTTCCATCAATAAGCAACGTGTCATCCCAAAGAAAACCGTTTAAGCTATGCATCATCATGGCAGTACTTAACTGGCACGTAAACAGGCATGGCATGAATACCTTTCATATAAAACAGAGAGGAAAATGACGATGTGTAAGAGACTCTAATAGAAAACATTTTACAGGATTTTCTATACAACAGTTTAACGTGCCGCAGCTTTCGCCGTCCTGGGTATTGTGCATGCTTAAAGGTAAGCTTTTTGCAGGGATGCAGGAAGAATAGACATGAATTGCTGAGAGTTGTTGGGACATTTGCAGCAGGAAAGTTGCTCCTATTTTTTTCAAACAATGCACAGATGCTTAAAATTTTGAATAAATACACACTCTTCACATAAGTACAACGTGATCATTAGTAGTAAGTTATCTGTTGACTTATTGACTGTTTGACTAGAATCAAGGAAATCAACAGGAAAGGCAGGTTTTCCAATGAAAAATAGAGATTTGCCTCCTAATGCGAACCTGACACAATAGCAGGCATGGCGTGGTTGCAGTGTGTACAATTATCATGCTTTGTCAGAAGAATCAGAGAGAAAAGAAGAAAAAAAGTCCCTTTTAATGCAGATGTCTCACTCTCTGCTCACAGCAGCACCCGACCAAATAACCTTCTCCCAGCAGCAGAGACAGCACATAATTGTTATTTCTAAAGACGTTTTTTGGCAAAAATAGAGGAAACAAATAGATAAATAAATGAAAAGATCTGTGGGACGTTCCTTAGATCCGTGAGTACGGACAAGCCTATGGTACTTACGGATGTACTGTTATTATTGAGACATCTCTCTTTCCTTTTCCTTTTCACAATTCACAGCAAGCAGCAAGAGTAGCAGCAGCGTACTCTCTTTTTCAGTGAGAATCTTGAAAAAAGTGATGATGACTCTGTTTCCTCCCTGTGTGCTCCTCATTTTGACTGTGAATACGTACAAAGCTGAAAAGCTGAAATCAGCAGAAAAGGAAAAAAGTGCCAATATCATGGAAGCTGCTATTATCATTATTACAAGCGTCCACCTTTTTTCTGCTGGGTGTCCCTGTAGGGGGGAGTCTCAAGGGTCAGTTAAACTTTATTTCTCTGGTCGTCAACAAACAGCCTTATTATATTATCTCTGTATCCTAAACGCTCCCAACAAACTTTCGAGGAGAGCGACGGGAACGTATAGACGTATAGAGCACACTAAATACAAAGAACGTTTTTTTGGGGAAACTTTGACAGAAAACCCATAACTTTGTTTTGGGTAACAAAATTGACTTTCTCAGGAAAAAGGGCACTCACAGCATCAACACCAAAACAACCCAAAAAATACATGACTTTTTGGGGTTAGTATTTATGTATTTGAGTAGTAATGATCTTTATGTGTACATTGTAGCTGTCCAAACTGCAAAAAAAATATTATTTAAAACGTCATGGCATAATACAAGCTTTTCATTAAAAAATTACCCAATCCCAGGTATTCCTCTAAAAACGGCCAGAGAGGAGCCTGTGTGTACATACGAAGGATTTGCAATCGACAAAGGTTGAACTACGCGCGACATCATCATCATCATAAGAGACGGCAAGGCATCCCTGTACGAATAAACGAGAACAAGGTTCAAGCCCTGGTGCGGTGGAAAAGATTCAATGCAAAATACATGTAGAAACAGCAAGAGCACCAAGACCAAACACAAAAGCAATTATTGTGAGCAAAAAATAAATAAAACGCATAGATGGCACACAATAGAAAACTTGTGCTGCTGCTGGTCTCATTTCTCTTGAACTTTGAATTATTACTACTGTTTTGTTGTTACTCAGTTGCTCTAACTGGTGACGATGATGATGGTGACTGCCTGGTGATGATGCAAAGTACTGCATGGAATTAAACAAGGGAAAACTGTCGTGAAAAAAGGGTTCCCTCCTGTGTTAGGGCAAAATGAAGCCCTCCTGCTGACGACTGCGCGACTTGTGACTCGTGGGAACTATCTCCAATCTTTAGGCATATTGTTGTCTGTCCTGTGTAAGTCGTACTGCAACTTGCTTGTTTGTATGCAGCAGGTCTATGTAAAAATGCAAAAGTAGATCAGATATCGTTGGGGTCCATCAACATCTTATTGTTAGTAGTTCTCAAGACGTAAAGGTAATTATTGATGTTTTCGGACAAACATTTTGATATTTCAAACTACACCAAAAGTACAGCAAATACACAAATCATCAATACTTTCATTAAGTGTACAGGAGGAAGATTGATAGTGTTCTGATGAACATTTTAAAAATTAATCTTGCTGCCGATTTTTGATGGGTACAATAATTAATGTTTAGAACAATTAAAATAATTAATAGGTGTTTTCATGTTTAGCTGTTAGCTTACATGACTAAAATGACAAACAACCGTATAGATTGCTTTTATCCCGAGTTAGTCTCAAAACAACTACATTCTGGAAAGTTTTGCCCAAAGCCACAAATTGAGTCACATGCACATTGTCGGTTGGAAGAAGTTTCAGGATACTAATGATCACGCGACAGCTACATATAACTGAGTACTAGGGTGGGGTGAACTTACACTAGTTCATCCAGGACAAGCTTACAGTTGATCCCTTTCTGGAAAAAAATAAAGCTGTGTTGCTATTGTCATTACATAACCAAAAAATGTTTTGCTGCAATCATCATTTCGTACCCGTCTCTATTTACCCTGAACTTCCCCAAAAATCACGAAATATCCCGGAGAATTTTGTGGGTCCCATTCTTTTCTTGCTGCGTATTGAAAACGTATCATAACATCATTATACCGAAAAATATTGAATTTTTATGTGCTGTTTGAAACCGTTTACGACAACGTGTTCACAGAAAGTGAGTAGATGACTGGGAGTAGGAAGGATAATCCGAATTCGTGCGTGTGTTTACCCTGTGGAGATGACAAGAAAAACACCAAGCAAGTTACCAGTACAATAATAATGGTGAGAATAAAAGGGGGTACTTGTAATGATAATAATAATGATGATGATGATCACGGTGATAAGCAAAACGCCGGACTGGAGACTCAGTGTTGACTGGAACCAGCGAAGTGAGAAGGTTCATTTAACCAACACACGATGAACTGTGCAGTGATGTTGTCGATGCCATCGGCTATCTATGAACAAAACAAATGACAAGATGATGGTTTCAAGGGTGTTATGTACTTCATAAATAAAAATAATATTAAAATAAAAGGGTGTACACGTACCCAGTTTTCTGCTTTTATTTCGAATCGATCATTTAACTATGTATATATTCTTCGGCATAGACGGTCCGGTATCCTGTGACATTAAGAACAGGAATATAGAACGCCCTGTGTGTATACCGATATATATATACGGCGTCGTTCAACCATTTACATAAACAAGCAACATAACAACAAAAACGGAATTTACGGATCTTGTCGCCTCTTAATTTGGATGTGATACCAGTCCGACGTAATCCTCTCTTTTTTACAGGCTGCACATCGCGTCATTGTCACACAATCAGATTGACATCATTATGATGACTTCTCATGCATACGTGCATCGTGCTCTTTTCAATGAGATGTATATGTATACTAACTTATTCATAACAAAATGTTTTTTTTAAAAGCATACGCTTCTTGGCGTGAAGAGAAAATAATACCGTGTGCATGTATTTTTATTATTATTTTAGCTGCAGTTACCAAAAGCTCTTCATTTACTCTATTATGTACCAAGGAAAATATATAGTCTTTAGTGCTTGGTGTTCATATAACTATGCGCATTACTTGTTATTATTATTATTTATTTATTTATGCGGGAGATGTGCAGTAACAAACAGTGCAACATGCCCAATGTCCGGGGCACATGGAACTTTACCAAAATCACATTCATAATCGTGCCACAAAATACATTTTTTTGTTTCATGCGTGGATGGGTCTTTTCATCCTGCAGAAAAGAAGAGAGACAGAGAAAAACACACAAACTATAGAGAAACACATAACATCATTGACTCTGTTTTCATTTATAATAATAAGCAGATAACAAGGGAACTTAAAAAACGTACGGGCACTGTCAGAAATCACATGATTTGTGGTTGGAATTCAATACTCTACTTTTGTGTAATGTGTAGTTAACTTTGTAAAAGAAAAAAATGTAATGAATGAGTGTTGTGTCATCGTCGTCGTCGTCACAAACACACACACTCACTATACCCAGTGTATTCAGCGCTTTTGTCCGTCGTATTATCGTCGTGATTATCATCAAAAGGAAACGATGCTAAAAAGACTCGTTAGTTTTTATAACTGGACTCATGCTGTGTTCAGCAAACAGCAGTAGCCAGCAGCCCTTATGAATCGAATGGGGTATTTTTGTATACGTGTATACGGTCCTTGAAACACGGTGTAATAGAAAATAGAAGAATAAGAGTTGAATTTGAATCGAAAATAAGTATTAAAAATGTACATCCTCATAATAATGTGCGTAGAAAATCTTCTATTATGTTTGATTTTTAATACATACAGTGATACATATACCTACGCAATAATTACAATAGTGAGCAGTATCAGACGGATACGTTATGCGTGTGTACAGTCAAGGGTACAAAATGAGCGGTGCACTATTTTTCAATTAATGGATTTACAAGAGTACGTTATAGATATAGATTGTAATTTTCAATTTTAATGAGATGATCAGTGGACTTCACAAGGATTTTGTTTCAATACACATTGTTCAGAGAAAATAATAATGTTAATGTCCGTGTTTTGATAGAAAGTTGAAATTTTTGTCACAACTTTGTCAGTTCCCACAGGAGCTTATAGGTAGTTAGGAAATTGAGACGAAACTCCGAGCCGTAGTAAACAATATGATTCCAGATTCCCAGCAGACTAGACTAAAAAATCTGTGATAATTATTATTATTCTCATCGAGACGTAACCCATTTTTACCTTTTTTTTATATTTTCATTGGAGTTCGACGGGACAAGGATTATTAGATTAGGTATGTACGTGTATATACGTGTGATTTGGGAAGGAGAATCCCCAAAATTTCATGAGAAAGAAAAATGGCGACACGTAATTCTGCTGCAATCGTAAATACACACACGGTGGCAGGACAGTCGTACTGCTACAATACAGGCATATCTTGTAAGCAAACACACAGTAAATGGATAAAAAGGTGTTAATTAGACTAAGAAAATAAGTAAACCATGTAATGCAGCATAATATCCTACTGTGATGCTCATTCACGGGTTTGTACACTCATTGTTTGGTTGTTTGTTTTTCTCGGCAGGTAACTGATGAGCTCAGCATATTGACACCTTTCATTTTCCACTGTCTCCGTCCGACCTTGTCCGACGTAAAAAGGACCTACCATGTCGTAGAAAGAATCTCTTTTTAGTGTTTACTGCTGCCACTGCCTCTTGTATGCGTAGGTATATACGCACATAAAGTATGATCTTATTATGAGTACAAGGCAAAGTAGCCTGTGATTTCTACAATGAAACAAGAGGAGTGGGTGGAGTAGACTAATAATGGCCTCACAACGTGTGATATATTGGGCAGGTTACCTGTATATCATGCACATTCGTTTGTGTATAAGTGGAGCCTCTACACACACTCACACGCATACACACACACTCAGGGAGAAGTTGAGAAATGATTGACTGGGACTAGTCTAAGCTTATTTAAACAAAAGCCACCTCCTGCACAGCTAGTTAAGTACCCTTGTCTCCTTGAACATGCTGAGAAATCTGACAACAACATAATTACGCTGAAAAAAAGAGAGAAAAAGTTACTTGCTCCGCTGGCTAACTTTGCTCTCTTTGTCTAATAATAATAAATGATCATTATGAGGAGGAGGGGACCTTTGTGGGAAAAAATTATTCCGTTTTGCTGTTAGCTGCTGGTGTTGTTACCCACACACACTCACACACACACGACTCAAGACGCTAATTCTGTATTAATGCTCAACAAGAATGAATTGTTTTTCCTTTCTACCTTTTATTAATCGTTTGTTTCTCTCTAACAATCAGGAAATCTTGAGTGTTATATCAAACAGGCTGTATGTAAGTACTTGTGTTATCGAAGTAATTTAGAAAAGGAGAAAAAAAACTGCTGTCTTGTAGGTTCTAAATCAGTCAGCCACACACAGACAGGATGTTTTAAAGGAACTAGTTTATGATAGCGTAAACACTTTATAATATTGTGAATTTCTTGGGACAACATGGCTACAAAATATTTAAAATAATATACCATCTACCTACTTACACTTCTTGGATGTCATATCTTAGTATCGTCATCATCATACACTCACACACGCATACACCTTCCTACAAGTCGTCTATCAGAAGTGTGATGTACGGAAAGTTTAAAATAAAAACTTGCTCCCAAATAAACAGTCATGTAAGCATTTAAAGACACACGAGGAAAGAGACAATGACAGCGTCAAGTCTCTTGCTAACTAACGACACTACTCTCCTCCGCTCAAAATTTTGACGTCTGACATGGATCATCTTTCTATTCGTAAAAGGCTCGATGGCATTCGTTATTGCTACCCAGTACAGAGGACATACACACATGGACAAAAAAATAATAAGAAACAATGAGATATATAGAGAAAGAAAAAAGAATCATTTTTACTGTCACATAATTTTTTCACTCTCGCACTCTGGTTTCATTTCAGCCCATTTCTTCACCTGTCACCGAAGAAAAAAAAACAAGTAAAGCGGAATTCATGTGAACCCGTGTGGATGAACGCGAGAGTTATATTATTGTAATAACCCATTCAAGGGTTGAGAATTCAATAAATGAGCTTGATTATCATTATTATTCTCAATTCTCATTATGAAGACACTAGCTGGACTGTGTACTTCCTTTGTTTCCTTCCACTTATTCTTTGACTAGTAAAACGAACCAATTTTACTATTCTGACTATATAGACCGGTCTTTGACATTGACAGCTATGGGGATACGGATGAATGTAAACCTTGTAAATTCTTTATTTCTATAATCTAACTAATTAGAATGCTTTTCTTTTGCTTCGCTCTGCCATCATTAAAGAAACAAACACAATACCCCAAATACTCCAGTTGTGTTGTTGTGTGCACAGCAATCCGTTGTCAGTAAAACTTTTCCTCAGAAAACTTGTACTTTTTTCAAGGATTTGGAATTAAATTTTGTTAGAGCATTCATAAGTTACACATTCCTAATACTCCTGCCTTTGTTTGTATACTTACCTATATCCTCTTTAAAATAAAGTGGTAAAAGTGAAAAGAGAGATAAAAGAGCACGTCATTATTGGCCTCTATTGTATTGTTAATAATTTGTGTGTAGTGATGTGATATGATCCTTTCAAAGGATTCAATCAAGCGGACGATGACGTTTTTCATGGGGTTACTCTTGACTCTCACAAAAATCTGTTTTTGTCAAGTAGAGAAGGAAAGAACATAGAAAAAAAAAGATATTTTGATACTTCAATTCAATACACCTTCGTTGAGACAAGACAGGGTTAAAATAAATTGGAAAGTCAGTATGGCTTATTATATAGCCATACTACATAGGAACATGAATATGAATTCCTTTCAGTTTGGCTGTGACGACGATGATGAGCTAAAAATTTATGCCAATAGAGCTACACCTCACCTGTAGTCACTTCGTGTGATGGTTTTTCTGGTAAGCAAATAACACAACATCAAAAACACACATAATTTGTTCTTTTGTTTCTTTAACATAATGAAATTTATACGACGGCAATATAGCCTTAAAAGGCAATCCAACACGTCTCTCCCTTTGGCTCATATTTGCTGCTTGCTCCGTACATGATGGTATATCTAAGGTAAGTTACGACCCAATTACAGCTTTTTAAAGGATTATTATCTCAGCATCATCAAAAGGACATCAAAAATGTATCTTTGACTTGTCACTGTGATGTCAGCTTGAACATGTTCATGGGATGTATTATGAAGTATTTTATGAAAATGTGCATTCAAAGTGTGTGTACTTATGTAGTAGGCTTTGGGATTTACAAATGCTTATGCCTCTAAGGTTCCTAAAATATTTTTGTGGACACGTCACGATGAGAGAATTAGAATCGTATAAACAAGTCAAAGAGTAATCCAATTGAGTTATGATACTGGCATTCTTCTTTATTTTTTGTATTCAAAAATGTTAATGCAGAGGTAAAGACAACTTGAGGTATAGTGTTATTATTAGGGATGTACCTATATAATCTTACGGGCACATTTTATGAAATTTTTAAATTAATTCAACAGGTTTTCTTTTACACAAAAAAATAAAGATGCTGTAATTAGCAAGTGCTATTACGACTTGCATTTGAGCGCATTTTGTCCACCAATTAGTAAATATTTGCTGTACTAAGGTGGTGTAATAATCGTTTTCATGCATTTTATGGTGTACCAACTAAAACAAAAAAGTAAATCCGATGAAATGTATCATTTTTTTAATGCACTGACAATCCTTCTTATGTGTAAATTAACACGATGTGACTAATGATCTTTAATTAAGATTATTAGGCATTGTACTAGTTACTGCTTGCTTGCTTGCTTTTGTAATGTATGTATTTTANGATGTGACTAATGATCTTTAATTAAGATTATTAGGCATTGTACTAGTTACTGCTTGCTTGCTTGCTTTTGTAATGTATGTATTTTACAAACGATTAATTACATTTTGTTTAGCTTCCAAAATAAATAGAAAATGCACGATTTTAAAAAGACATATAATTAATGTCACTGTCATCAATTTCTGCGTCTTGTTGTTTACCGGTTAATTATGGCTACTTTTTTGGTAGTAGTACCAGTGCTTTTAAATCTTTCTAGAATAATTTAATGGACTTTAATTAACTTTATAAATTTGTGACGTTTTTCACAAGCAACGGTTAGGAAACATGTTACAGTGTTTCAACCATATAATAATTACTCATAACTCAGTTCAAAGTACATTTTAAATTGCATCATAATCCTTGAAGGAAAAACACTTGCAATTTTATGCAAAAACATTCTTTTTCTTATTTCTATTCCCTCGTTATATAGATCATGTAATGGATTTTCGTTTCCCAAACTGGCATCTCAGCAAGGATCACGATTACCGAAGGACGCAAGTCACCAAACTTAAATGCTAACAGAAAAAACCGTGTGGGTTGACACGATTATATTGAGGCTACATTTGCATCATGTTTTACTGGTAATCATGAAGCGGTTGAGGTTGAACTAATGGGACACATGACAAAGCTATCATCAAGTTTACCTACAACAAAATTACCCATCCAACAATATTTAGACGTATGTATGTATGATCCTTTGAAATGGATAAAAGCAAACATGTAAAAAGAAACAGGCATGTCTGTATGCAAGAGGAGAAAAAATAAGTAGACAGTTGAAATCGCCTGTTTTCAGACTTGTTTTTTTTTCAAAGATTTTGCACGTAGTTTTGATAATGACTCGGGTTGAATGTGATTTGATAAGATTTCCAAAATAAAATCCATTGGAATCGATATTCAGTATATATGCTCATGTACAACAAATACTTAAGATGATCACAAAATAATTGCTTTTTGCTTCATTTTTACCGTGTCTGGTATGCATGCTATCCTCAAATCTCCTACAAAAACGTCATCATCTTCAACGCAATCACACATCTTTGAAAAATCATAAAATAAAATATTTTCACACACCATGTGATAACAATATTTTTGACAAGGTGTATTGTATACATATAGGCACGTAATAATAATCCTTCAGAGATGAACATAAAAAATCAAACTGGTCTGATGAGATTCTTTGGAAAATATTTCTACAAGTTGTGAATTGACGATGCGCATGCTGCTGTGCACTTTTGTGATTTTTGTGATGTGTGAAGTGATGATGATACAACTACTACCTATATACGTACGATATTATTTTGATGGGGATGACGACGAACACCTATAGCTGTTGCTGCTGTTAATATGGTTGCTGCGCCTTTCAATATCGAAACTCTCTCGAATCAAAATTTCTTGCATTCTTTGTGAAATTGCGCATGAAAACCAATTACACATTTACTATGCATGAATGGGCTTGGCAAAGAGATGGACGTATGTAATAAATAGAGAGATATAATGCTGTGAGTGTTTGTATTAGTTCTAGAATGGATGATTGTTTGTCTATAGATTTTTTTATGTGGCTAACGTTTCAACAATGAAATTTGTAGATTTACTGTGAAAACATGTAATAATAAACAAGCACGAAACATACTGTGACGATTGGCATATACGTACACATTTTTTCCTATCCATCGTGTCTTGCTTATCTTGCCCCTTCAAAAGCGTATCGTCTTTCAGCAGATACATTAGATACACACATCTAAACATACAAAGGTTGATGTCTAAAATTTAATCGGCATAACCTTCCCGTTTTACTGATCCTACAAAAAGTTTTAGTCGTTCTATTACTTGAACATGTTACACACATGAACGCAACGATTTTGTCAACAACCACGAAAAAATACATAAAACTCTCTACTCCTCAACTGCTATGAAATTTCTGAGGGAGAGCAACATAAGAGAGATAATCACAGTTAATTCATTTTATTGCAGGTTTGGTCAAATAAAATGTGTACCTCGATACCCAAATTCAATCAAATTACTGACAAGAAATTTATTACCGTGACGTATCTCATCTATCTGGCTGGATGGATGACGATCAATTCTGGTGATTTTTATTCTCTCCACTGATACCAATCAGCATGTCACTCAAAATTTTTATGCCATCACTGTAGTTGTAGTTGATAAACTGGCAAGGTATAATATGATCAATACAATGATGTATATAGGTGGTAGGTAATATGCTCAATGAAATGATGCCCAAACACAGTTAAGAGTTTTTTTTCGTTTTTGTATACTAATGTTTTTAATTCTCATAAATATTTAGCAATAATAATAAATATAACAGGGATATATCACTGATAAAAATATTTTGCAGCTGTGCATCTAATAAATTCACACGATGAATTACCAGAAAGAAAAACTACATAAATTTCTGCTTGATTACATTCAATTTGTACACACATTATTACCTTACATATACCACTATGTACTTTCCGACGAGCTGTTTCTGTGCATTAAAAGTGCCTTGTACCGTACACTACATTTATTTCGGTCATCGTTGGTATATAAGTATCGATATATTGTAAGAAGTATAACAACCGCACAGAAAAAAACGTTATTTTCAAATCCATTTTGACTCGTTTTTCAAGAGCTTGAAAAATTGATTTTCTTTGCTCGATTAGAATTTCAAGTGAAAATGGGATCCGCTTTTGTTCTTACACCTTGTATATTGTAACGACGAGGAGAATGCGACGACAGCGATAGAATCGATATGCCCCATAACTTCATGCGACTTATCTCTATACACGCTATACAATATATAAATACCAGAAATGATAGGACTATTTAGACGTAATAATACCACTAATACTACCGCTGCTGCTATGCTGCTGCCACTATCCTTATCATCACTACCATTTTAGCTAAAAGTAGTAGTTAGTCGTAGCAAACAGCCCTTCTGGCTTTCATATTATGTACTACATGATGATGGTTGAGATGATGAAATGATACAAATCACAAGTTTTTGTTACACATTATTTCAACCTCGACATACGTACGTAAAGTGTTCATTTCCAATCCAATAAAGTAGTATATATTGTAATATTAGAGACATGATTATTATTTATGATAATGACAGTTTAGGAAAAGCTGAGAAACTAGTTCTGTTGAACTCAACATACCCAGTCACAAAGATTGAGTGTGAGAGTAGTGCTCGTCGTCGTTTTATATTCCTATACCGCTCGCTCTTTTTTAGTCAGAGTCCAAATTATGATTGCTACTAGAGTGGATTTTACTGTAAGGATCAAAGGAACGGGCGTGGGTCATTGCGGCAGCAGCTGCTGCTGCGGCTGATGAATTGACTAAATTACCCCTTAGATTATTTGCCAGAAGGAGGTTGCTACTACCACTGTTAATGTTAGCACTAGGACTACAACGGTTACTGTTAATGATAATACCACCATTTGGAGGGCGTAACAGCGATGCCGATGAAGTTGATGATGAAGAATTACCTGGAGAATTTATAATTGGACAAGGACTGGTGGTTGATGAAGATCTTCCAGATACACTACTGGTGGGACTGGGATGACTTTGACTGGTGAGACCAAGAACAGAAGAGGCTGGAGAAGTGGATCCAGGTCCTCCTGGGATAAGAGTGGTAGTATTATTTGGTATAGAGGGACTGCCACCACCACCTGGAATATTGTTAACGGGTCCAGCACCACCAGCGGAACCACAGAGATTTGTAAGATGACTCAGATGACTTAAGTGATTAGCGGCAGCCGCAGCGGCGGCGGCTGAAGAGGGTGACGATGACGAGGCTGACGCTGCCTGCATTAACGACTGTTGTTGGAGATGATAAAGATGCTGAAGACTGGGATGAAGTGATGGTGGTTTTGATAAGAGGCGCTCGACTGAGAAGGATGACATGTTTTGAGGAGCGCCAGTAATTGGCAGACCCAATGGCTTTCCCATTACAGCGGGATTTGCACCTGATGGTAGAGAGCCTGCTGGCCCTGAGACGGGGGAAGCGCCAGGTGGAGGAGGATTAGTGCCATTTGCCATGTAATACTGAGAGGCTGCATACCTGAAATTAGGATAATAAGGAAATATGGTTATTAAATAAAATTCAAGCTATGAGTTCGAGAAGATTGTAAGCATGTAACAATCTTTCACTCGAAGGAATACTACTTCACGGTAGGTACTAGTTAGGGGTGACATGAGACACGGTGTTGTATTTACCTGTAAATGGCTGAGGCGAGATGTTGTTGTTGTTGTTGTACACTTTGTTGATGATAAAGCTGAGCAGCAACGACGGGGGAAATTGGAGTTCCATTCCAGCAAAATGGAGGGGAGAGAGGAGCTCCAGAGGGCATACTGCCCATATGGCCTGGCATTGGTTGACCGGGGTGTGGACCTGGAGCGCCAGGATAAAACGGGGAATGACCCGGAAACCCATAAGACAGCGATCTTTTTAAAGCAGCCAGACGTGTACGACAGGCTGTTGAAGTACGTCTTCTCAATTTTCCTGTACTACCGCCGATAAAGACATCCTCTGATGAGGGATCAAGCACCCAGTAGTTTCCTTTGCCGGGATCGTCGTAGTGTCGAGGAACCTTTATTTACAAAACAAAACAAAAATTCCGTCAAAACTTGAATTATGGTCAATTGACTTAAGGTAAGGCATACGTTTCAATTGAAATTTATTCCTAATGTATTTTTTAACCTAAACTTCTTGTACAAGCCCAGTGTACTTGTCTTTAGAAAATAACTAATAGAATAGAATAGAGTCATGTTTTTAAAATTTCACTTTTCTTTCACAACACTTGTTTGTTTCTATTTTCTTTATTCAATTTTGATACTAATCTTACTATCCGCAAAGTGCACTGTAAAATGGTCAAAGCGACAAAAAGCCGAACAAAAATGAAGGATATCCCCGACTGCAGTTAATGTTTATAAATATTTCCCCGTTTGAATGATGCTGCGTAAAATATACTAATGCTTTGAATGAAGTTGTTTATCCAAGATTTTAATCTTTCCAAGAATAACGAGTATACATCAAAGTCTTTTTGTGAGCTATTGAAAAATGCTTGTGACGACAGGAAAACAAAACCATTTTTCTTTCCCTGTAAAAATTTATGTTGAATACACGGAAACTTTTTTAAGTACAGTGGCTTGCTAAGGTGAAACAATGCGTGTTAATTCGGATATATGAAAAGAAGAAAAAGGATACAAAAGTTACTAATACGGCTGCCTGCATGTTTTAATTTTACCACTAAAAATAGAGATTCAAAATGCCAGATATGGCACGGCGAGCTTTTTTATCACTGCAGCCATCTTTATTTGCACCAGCAGCATTGTCTGATTTTGAAGAAGCTTCTTTATCAGCCTCTTCATCATCATCCTCGTCGTCGTCATCATCATGATTACCATTAGGCTTGCCACTTTTGTCCTTATTTGTAGAATCACCCCCATTATTATTGTTGTTATTATTATGTTCTTTATTGCTATCCGGACTTTTTGGATCCGAACTGGAGGAACTCACATTTCGACTGCCAATGTCACTGAGATCAATGACACCTTGATCTACAACATTTTCCTCGTCATCTTCAATAATCTCGTCCACATCTTCTCCGTCCATATCAATATCTTCTTCTTCACAGACAACCTCCTCATCTTCTTCATCTTCGATATCTACCTCGACATCTGGACATTCTGCCTCATCGCTGGATGTTGTCGTATCACACAAGGCTGAGATCCTTTCTCTGGTTATCGAGTTTGGGGTGGTGGTGCTCGTTGGAGCTGCCATTGCAGCGGACGAAGATGAGATCAATTTATGATGATTGAGATGATGATGGTGGTGAACGAGATCACGGTGATGATGATGATGATGTAGTGGAGGTGACATCATGGTATTCATTTTGCTGTTGTTGTTACTTCCTTTAATAGGCATCCCACCACTGAGAAGATGATGATGGTGAGCCATCAGCATGGATTCCTCCGCGGCGACGGAAGACATTTCCTTTCCATCTTGCATAAGCAGCGCTCGGATTGAAAATGGGGGCACTGTGCTACTCGCCATTTTAGCCTCTGTTGGCCAGTCTCCTTCCAATTTCATGACCATTGCACTGATAAAATCCCACTGGAAAATAAACTTGGAACAATAACAATAAACTGCAGCGGGGAAAACGATGGTATAACTAGAATAAATAACATTTAACTTGAGGTAACACTTTTATATAGAAAACTTAAACTGTTTTTATTCTTCCAGGATGCAGGAAGATAGTAATTTGTTATTTATTTATTGTATTATTTTAGATTTAATTTATTCAACTGTCTGACGTATAAACCACACACAGAATTGTAAACTGTAAGTATAAGTACTCTGTTGCTTTTTAGTACTCTGTCGCTTTTATGAGCTTTTTCAAGGGGTGAGCGAGAGAAGGAACGAGGAACCAACTCTGAGCTCTTACTTTGCTTGACTGACGGTCAGAGTGACGGAGACGAAGAACGACACCACACCGACCGACCGACGTGAATAAGAAAGAAGGATGAGGGTGATGGGGCTTAAGATAATGTTTATATTACACCGTTTCGTCTTAAGCCACGAATAAGTACACACACTCACCACTCACTTCTCTCAAGAAGAAATTAAAAGCGTATTGGTACCAATATTATGCAGTACCATATATAACTTCTGTATTCAAGTCAAAGCTAAGTCCACTGCTACAAAAACACGTCGTATGTAGTTGGCTAGCTGTTTATAAATGCCCAGAAAGTTTTTCTTGTTTAGGCTTTTTGTACGTCCACTATACAATATTATGTGTGTACCCAGAGTAAAGTATACGATGTACAATAATATTTGTACTTTGTGTATGTACACAATGATCGTCTGTTGACACTTTGTTTTGGGTGATAGTTTGCATGAAGTCGCGTCGTTGTTCCTTGGTCTCTCTGCAGAGTTAGGACCAACGATAATGATAAATTTTTTGATGCTGCTGCAGCAAGAGCTGGGAAAGTTGTGCCGTAAATGAGGTGCTTAGCAAGAGACTTAACCCAACATCATCGTCGTCTTCGTCGTCCCAGTCCCAGCCCACAGAAAAAAAATCATAGAAAAGGATCCGTGGAACAATCTCTCTCAGGGTACCACCAGCATCAGCAACACAAAACTGTGTCGCTCTTTTGTACGTGTACATTTTCTGTATTTTGTTCTTATACCCACTTACCCAACATGGATGAAGTCGTCATCCGCTACCATACAAATGCCCGGTTGTTGTGCAGTTGTTGTAGGTAGGAATGATTATGAATGTGGAGAAAAAAAGGTTGAGCTGAGCTGGTTGGTAGATGTGCTGTACACAAACGCAAACAAATACCAACAATTAAATACATGGATTGGGGAGAGAAAGAGAGAAATGAAGTATTAAACGTGTTTTTATATGTGTAATGCGCCAGCAGGAAAAACGAAAAGTCTTTATTATGGAAACAGAAGGGAAGAAACCCGTGTAATTCTCTGCCCTTGTTCCCGAGCTGTCCGCATAGATTAACAAAATCTGATAAAAATGTGTGCGAAACGAGCGAAGACGTACAAAAAGCGGGGTTATTTTTGGTAAACTGACATGTCTGCTTTATTATATACGCTAAACAGTCACAATTAGATTATTGTGGCGTTTTAATTTAAAAAATATATAAGCTGCTTTGTGTATTATTCTTTGGAGGAATGCTCCTTTTAGTTTGCCAAGACAGATTGTACGTTACTTTTTGCTGCATATTTCCCCTCTAATTTAGACTCTTTTTTAAAACAAATTGCAACTTTGCAAAGCAATCAAGTACACAAGTTTTGAAAATAGAGACGTAACACGAATTTATTTGTCATGCTTGAGAGAAACCTTGGTTAAAAAGAGCACCACTGAGAATAGCATTTTTTGGCATTATTATTGATATCATCAAGCGGCTTTTGGTTGTCTCCTGTGTGCTCTGGGAGTGTGTGTGAGAGAGAGCGCAGTATGAGCAATTTTTTCTCCGCTTCTCTCTGTTAGTGTATGTGTGTGTGTGTGTGTGTATTAACTTTTTGTTATGTTTGTGTATGCAGTGATGCATGTGTGAGAAAGGAAAAGGAAGGAAAGAGGCAGGTTTTGCAGCGCATGAGAGTCCGATGGCTACCCTTTCTAACTGGCGGAGAGTGGGTTGTTTTTGGAGTGAAGCCAAACCCAGAAGGGCTGATGCTCCCTGCCTTGACTAAAATCACTCTGTTGTGGCATTGGGTAATGGGAGTGCTTGCTTTTTCCTTCTCTCAACAGCAAAAAGATAATGTAACAAAAGTAATCATTATCAACATCTTCATCCTGCTCCGTAGTAGACGCACACACACAAAAAACGTGAACATAACATCCAATACTTGCACACATAAACACACCACGTTTTTCTACAATGCGGTATTGCTGCTCTGCTGTTGCTCGTTTTCCTTACACAAAGACGGGATACATTACAGGGTTAGAAAACTTGCTGGATTAGAGCATGTCAAAGTCGCAGAGTACACAAATGGTTTAATTTAACTGCAATTACATGAATATTACGAGTGTATCACACAAGCAACCACCACGAAAGCTAACTTTTATCCGTTCTTTGTTACGTCTCTCCACTGGCTTTTCCTACAGAATACAGACGTTACATAATAAACTGTACGCAGTACTACACATACACACACACGCATGGTAAATAATTGATGCAAGTTTGCGTCAAAAGAATCATCATCATCATGGCACGATTGTCACGCTGTATTATTGCATAAGGGTTGGGATTATGCGTTTTACGGGCTTTTATTCCCATTAGCAGTATGGCATTAAGAAACTGAGTTGTGTTAGGTATACAATAATAATCATAACGACAGCAACTTTTTTTTTACACAAACTGTGGACGTACACGTCAACGTTGTATGTGTGTGCAGCCGTCCAAGTTCCGTCGTCGTTTTTGTGGTTTAAGCGCTGTACTACATGGAGCGTGGTAATAACAATAATAATAGCGTTTTGCGGTGGTTTTACCACTGCAACAGCACCACCATCACACTACCATTGCCGCCGAGTATTTTCACACTATGTACGGAAGTTTACACATGTCGTTAAGCCAAGTTTTAAGACATGAGCTTATGTTCCTGTCATGATGATGAAGTGCCGGAATGAAGAAAAGTGACATTGTGTACACGCAGCCAATAAATACACCATTACTTTTAAAAACACACCAGAAGAGAGGCGTAGGGTGAGATGTAAGTATGTGAGAGAGTGAGCCAGCGTCACGCTATGCTCGTAAAAATAATGAAAAACGTAATAACAATAATGAAATGTTTCTTTATATACTTAGATATTTTTGAAAAACCAGCGGAACGAAGAGATCAACTTGTCATTTAAAGTTTTGAAACAGTCTGTGAGTCCTCAACAGTAAGAGAAAAATAATCCAGATAACGAGTAAAACAGTGGATAATATAATGAAGCGATATGATGATGATATTCATGATACTACATAACATAAAAATGACTTTCCAGTTATCCCACAGAGAGTAGAGTAGGCACATTGAAAAAATTCCTTGCAAATGGTCAAATAGGAGTTCAAGTTTTTATGAATGTATGCAAACAAATGTGCGCATTGCGACTGCATCTGTTCATCATAATTATGATATGTTCTGGCTTCATTTGTTGATCAGATTGATAATCGTATTAACAAGCTAAAAATGGGCTGGCAGTCAAGCGTGTTTACATTACTTGATACAAGAAAACTTTATGTAGTGTAGTGTATATTTCATATTTTTTTTGCAGT
>JAHZNB010002668.1:0-15287 GCA_027744295.1 Callyntrura guangdongensis | reverse complement strand
TAACAAAAATTATTGGCGAAACGACTATAAAAACTTTTACATTGCTATAAAAATCGATGAAAAAATTCATTTGCGCGGGTTTTTGCCTTTTCCATTGCCATGATATCTGACAAATATTTTTTTTTTAAATAATCGGTCCACCATTCACCCTATCCGGTTGAATTATTTTTCAAAATCAAAAGTTAATGCCCTTGTAGAGGGATATAGACCCACACACAGACAACGCAGAACAAGGGAAATTAAAAAGTAGCTTCAACTACATACTTGTATGTACTATGTACTTAAGTCAAGTTAAGGTAAGGTGGACAAGAGTTTTATCTTTGATGTGGGTTAACATGTTTTCTGGAAATGTCTTACAAGTTACAACTTAACATGTAATTAAAGCAAACTCAACAAAGTTGTCGTGTTTGTTGTAAAATGTCGCGAAGCCCGACGAGCTGACGTGACCGATATATTGCCTTTGAGCCATAAACTTACTCTCCCTTAACCTGGTCATTTGAGGCGATCCCAAATAATCTCAAGTTCAAGTTTTTCGCAAGTCAGTAATAAAATCTATTCACTGCAACGCTAACAATATTATTGATTAATAATAAACATCAGTTCACATCTGTGTTGAAAGTTGAAAACATCAATCATTTCTGCTGATTTCTTTAAGTAGACCATAAAATCGCTTACATCATCGGAGTTTATTGAATGAAATGTTAAAAAAGTTGTAATCACGTCAATTCAACATGTCTTCATGTCTATATAATATTTTGTAAAACTCAGAATTACTGGATTCTAAAGGTATTAATAATAAAAACGCCAGTGCTGAGTGGTAACAGAATCATAATCATAATATATTAATATCCTCCTACTGCTTCAGTGATTCACTATGTTAAACATATAAGATAATTGTCAGTAATTAATTAAAAAGCCGCCTACATTTATATAACTTCGTAATTAGCACGATTTAAGTATGTAAACAAATTCCTTTTGCCTACTGGCTATGGTCTGAATATTTGTCATTATGACAAAAATGTGTGAATTAAAGCGCTTTTTGGTTCACGTCAGTGACAAGAAAAATGTCTTTGTAAAACTCATATTAAAATCATGCAGAAACTCATGAATGATATTAAGAAACTGGAAAAATGAGAATGCGAACACGACTTTGTAACCCGATCGATGCGTCAATCATAATAATTTGTCAGCTTATAAACGTCAGTTTTTTGCCATTATACTTTTATTAGTGTACACAGCGGATCACCATATAATGTTTTGGAGAGTATTATTGGCTAGATTAAACTTTAAAAAAATATACACGTATGTGGGCTTAACCTAATTAAACTTAACAGTATTATATAATGTAAAATAATTATTAGTGTTCTCACCAAGTAAGTACGTAATATTTTTACACTCAGGATGAGGATCCAACCAAACGAAAAGTGCAAAAAAATTCCTTGTAGACCCCAGTTTCAGTACTACAGGCTATCTGCTATAACATTTTTTACGACGATGACAAATTATGTTTTAACAACTTCGTCTTTAATTGCAGATTCGACCTTTATACTCCCCTGCACTAAAAATATTTATCTGGAATTTCTTGGTCATTTAGTCATAACCATGTTCCGATTCATCTCTACTTACAACTTTTCTTGTACAATGCGTAAATATTAAAATATTCCTGCAAGGATTCACGAATCGTTACACATACACAGTTCAAGATGTGTGTGCATTAATTTTACTCCGGCGTGACGTGAGTATTTTAGAGATTCCATTTAATAAGAACAGATCTTAGGGTGATCGAGTAATCATTCAACGGAAGGATTTTGTCCAACTAACATTGGCGAAGAAACTAAAAAGTATCATACCGTATCATACATTTTCATTTGTTTTTGTTAAAGGAAAAGTTACACAATGAGAACCGCCGTGGTTATTTTTCTGGTTTTTCTAGGGCTTTTGGTAAGTATTAACTTTTCTGGACAGTAATTATTTTGATTTTTGATTTTTAAAACTATTCTTGGTTTTCAATAAGAAATAGCTATCGTTTATTAATTTAATAATAATCCGAAAATACTGATATGTAATTTTTATTTTTAAATATTTTTCCAGGCCATTGTCGAGTTTTCTTTTGCTCAAGACAGTGAATCAAATTGCGATACTTGGGAATGCAGTAGTGAATGTTATGATGGAGGACTTCACGGACAGTGTGATCACGATAATGTTTGTAGATGCTACAACTGTATTTATAGGTAAGTAATATGATTTAATTTTATTTGTGGACCACTTTCTGTCAATGTCAAATCTAATGTTCCTGACATATTCTTAAATAAATAATTTGACTTCTCCTTACAGAGCATGTCGCAAGTTTTGTTTGAGGCAAAATCGAGTTGGACAGTGTGATGGAGGAAATTGTCGCTGCCTCTGATTTCACTCAAGAATCTTCATTCAATTGCACTGTCCCTACCACAGGGAAGCTGTCGAGCAATAAACACCGGAACGTGAAGTTTTCAAAATATAAATCGAGAGCTAATATATTATATATTTGTCTGTGAAGAAATATTTAAAATTTACGTAATAACTTATTATGTTATATTGTGAATTGTACCTTAATTTCCACGTATGCTGGGCATACAACTCAATGAAATGCTTTGTTAAACACATCTACAACACAGCTCGATCTGTAACTGCTGACCATGACATTCTATTCTAGAACCATATTACATCTTAGAAAAGGTGTAAAAGTTGTTTATCCATTTATATATATTTGTGCCTGCCTGTGAGGTTAAGAATTTTACGATTATTTATGGTTAGGATTTTAAATTATAGTTTATAAATTCCAGTTTAAATCGATGCACAAGTTAGAGCGCATGACATAGTGAAATGATGATAACCTGGTGACATCATCTACTACTTCATATTGGATAAACAACAACTATATGAAAGTTTTATCGTGATATAAGTTATTAAGACACAGTAACTGACAACTAGGTTGTGAGTTCGATCTAAATTAAATGAAAGTGTGATTTGTTGTTTATGTATATTTTCGGTAAATAATATAATTTTTACTATTACAAAATTACAATAATAAGATAAGCAAAAGTATTTTTTTCTGTTTGTGCAAAAATGTACGCAATGACAAATAAAAATCAAAGCCACATATAATCGTGGGATTACCTTTAAAAAATTTTGCATGTCATCATCGGCTATATCATCTTAATCTCCTCCACACAATTCTCTGTCCATATTTCAACTCCTTACACGGCGAATAACGAATAACGATCATGTATCATAAAATAGAAACTACATGGCTTCTTAAGAAGTGAGTTCTACTTCTATTTGTACTTTTATGCTCAATCAATCATCAACTTGTCAGAGCAAGTTTTTTTGAATTTAAAACCCCCATAATATAGAAAATGCTCAATAGCAAATACGCCAATAGCCTCCAGTACGCCAAACTTGGCAAGTTGGCACAACCAAGAACCAACCTCCAAACTTTAAAAATGCAAGTTTAACCATGTGGGAACTTGAATTCAAACTTGTGTAAGCGTGGTTTTAGAAAAATTAAAATACGTGTTGATGTTTTTGAATTAATTCAAATGTGAGTTTATAACTGGCGGGAACATGCAAACTTTCAGAGAACATAAAGAAAAGATAAATTTTAAAAAATCCGTGACTAATGCGGAAGAATTGTTTTTGATTTTTATTTATGACGTAGATAAAATGGTTTGTTCGAGATAAAAAATTCATCGTTAATCCACATGACATAGACATAACCTATTTAATATCATGCGAGCACGGCGGTGTATTTACATACATGTTTTTATTTGTTTGTAATTGAAGTTAAATATTATATGTTTCATGTTTATGAGACTCTCATAATCATATTCATGTGCAAGCACACAATAATGCAACCGTTTCACAAATATAGTGTACCTATTTACATTTACATTTGTAGGAATCTCTTATTACCGTTGGGGGAACAACTGTGTAGACTGTGTAGTTCAAAATCAATGTATTCCACATTTCCAAGAAACTCTTCAGCGTTAAAGCAATAATATCAAGTAAAACACAACACGAATTAGTTACATACAATTGCGAATCATGATAAAATCTTTAATCTAGTGTAAGAGAAAAGTTAATTCAACAGTGGAGGAGTTACATCTACACGGATGCTTTTAAAATTCTATACATGGAACATTTTTTCTTCAAAGAGTGGATGAGGTAACAAACATTTAGTACTAAATGTAAATATTTTTGCGTGAATTTCCCTGAACGGTACCCTGATAGTAGTTGAGTGATAAGCTGATTTTTACGCATAGCATGTAATACGATTCATATAAACTTGCGTGGAAATATTTCCCACGGTTGGTTGGGAATCAATTAGAGAATAGCAGACAATTCCAATTCAATGTTTATATCGTCTACTATTTTATTGCTTACATAGAATCTTATATAACCTTTTTGGTATGACCGCTTGGAGAGGAATATCTTCAAAAAATATTTTTTTAAGCTATGATGGATGATCCCAGTTTATATACATATATGTAACTGCTCCTAAAATTAAAGAGGATACAAGTCGCTTTTTATGTTCTTAATAAATTCAGTTTTAATCTTGTGCTGGATTGAAACGGTAATTCTGTTTTGTCAGTCTTTTTATTGACTTAACATTATTACCCACAACCTTGGTTCGAATTTTTCAAACGTGAACAATACAACGGGTTAATTTGTGCGTGATGACGGTGAAAATTTTAGCCTGGACGGTGTCCCTTATTTCAGGGATTTTAATCACAGGGACAGGTGTACACTATTTTCGTTGCAATACCAGTGCAAATTCTGTTAGTTATGGTGAACAATCATTTTTGCTTTATTACTGTCCTGTGTCAACTAACAAATATGATATTATTTTGTCTGTGCCAGTTAATGCTATAACAAATCCACCGGAAGCGGGGACAACTTGGGGGCAACCTACCAATGGGTCAGAGTCCAATCCCGTCCGCTTACGTAAGTTATCCGAAAATGAAATCGAAATAGAAAAAATGGTTTTTGTTTTCTTATAAAAACAGTGGTTGTCAGTAATGGTGTCGTATTTACGAGTACAATTTTTGACCGATAAATGCTCACGTAAAAGGTGTAACATGTAACAGTTACATTTTTACTAAATGTAATCTGATTGACAATCATCAAAAGTTGTTGCATGCCTAACAGAAAATCATGCCAATAAATGAAATGCCTGGTGGACAATTTTTATACAATTTCCACATCACAATGTCAAGGTGCTTACTTACAGTGGCGTAATGAATGTAGCAGTTTTCGCACGCATAGCCATATAGCCATTGTGCATTAACATTAAAATGACAATAACCACAATGTAAATTTAATAAATGTAAGCTAATTTTTAATAGTAAATGTGACAGTCAAACTTACTGGATCCAATATTTCATAAATTGAATGGTATCCACTGCAAGATTATATGTAATTCATTCGACCTCCACATTTCATTTTCTGAGTAAAATGAAAATGAAAGGATACATATCTGTCGCATCTTCTCTTGTAGGTGTGCAGCCAGATAATAGCGCATAATCTGTCGACCACAAGAAACATAGTACCACTGAAAAAGGCTGTCAGTAAGGGAACCTGTTGATAAACTGGTTATTGTTTGCTTATGCATACTACTACTTCATTATTATTTTAAAACAAAAATGAAAGGGAAAAATGCAATGCAAAAAAGATGATGCGTTACGTGATACGTCTTGGTTGACCATATTTACACATGCATAAACACAGAAAGCCAAAAATGGACACGAGATTATTATATCCACTGAGTATATGCTTATCAAAATTAGGTAAAAATTAAGGATTGAGTAATCAAAACTACAATCTAAATACATTTATTCGTCAACTGATAAAGGATACACCACAGGCACTTTTTAAAACTTGATAAATGCTTTTTCCAACTATGGGAAACTGTATTGTTTGTAAGCCACATACCCACCCTAGGTTTTTTTCGTGGGGTCCAGTTTAATAAAAAAATCTAAAACTACGCATTTTATTACGTGGAACGCTCAAAAGATAATTATCAATTGAAGAAGATCGCCAAGTGACATTTTATTTATTTTGGTTTTTGACAATATTATGAAGTTCGCAGCAAATTAGGTATTTCTCCAATTACCTAAGTTCGCAGCAAATTAGGTATTTCTCCAAATCATTATTGCCAAATGCCATACTTGTAGTAATGTAATTATTTCTGATTATTATGTACGTATCGTAGACTCGCATTTTAAAATTTTAAATAACTGTTCATCTGTCTTGTATTCTATTGGAAGGAATTATATGAACTTTATGCTGAAATAAGGTCTTACGTCGCGGCAGGGCTACTTGCTATGTGAGTTGAGCCATACTATCTATCAGTAGAAATACTACGTAAAATATTACGTGGCATGACCGCTTCAGTTCAAGGTACATTTTGTGAAGGCGGCATCCTCAACTCAGAAAATTGCGTAATAGTGGGTGTTGCAACAGACCAATAGATGCTAGTTTACATTACCTACGTAATGGATTGCGTTTTTTGCATTGTTACGTGTCGGTATATGGGTAGTAATGATGGCCTCTCTCTGTATTTAAAAATCGCATTCGAACGTCAAATTCATTTTTATCTTTGCAGTTTGGAATGAAATAAATAACAGTTGACAGTATATACAAACTTTAAATGAACAACTTTTTTACACACCTACTGATCATTGTAATGTTGTGGGCTGTGTTTGGAATTTGTTAGATGCGAGTACAAGAATCTTTTGTGTGGAGTTAAGGGCTTCGAAATAAAAACCAGTATACCAGTGGTCTACGAGATGGCCAGTAGTAGTAGGTCAAAGCATCGTGTAGTTATGCGAAAACACGCATGTATTTTATCCAATTTCATGCAAAAAGTAAAAATAATTTGTAACTTTTATGTTCAAGCATTTAAATATTGTATTTCGGATTCACGGACAAAATTAATATTTCATTACGTGATGGTGATTTTTGTAATTTGCCAATTTTATCATCAGGCTCGGTTAATATTCCGTAACGCCCATGAGTCATAGTTATCTAACACAAGTGTTACAATTTATTGCAAGTTTATCTAGGTGTGACTTGTATGTAACTGAGCTTCATGGAAGTAGGACTAAAGTGTTACATATAACTTCATTAAAGACTTAGTATTCTCATGAAGATTTTCATGTAAAAGCCTGTTTTTGTGTCATAAAATTAGTTGCGTGCAATTTTTTTCACAAAATGTTAGCACATAAATTCCTGATTGTGTTGCCACTATTTAATGGTTTTGTTCTAAATGTGTTCGGTCAAAGTATACAAACTAATCCAGATCCACCAGTTTTGACGTTAGGTGAGTTCATTATTCAGAACTAAAAAGTGGCGTCAGTTTTAAAATTTTGCATGTTTAAACGTGATATACAACGAGACGCATTCATTATGCAGTGCATTATTCATGTGGCGAGCATGTCAGCGCAAAGCGTCTTCAAATTAGTTTTTTTTGCAACATAGAACCATAACTGATTCCCTACCCGATTTTCCCACATTATCTGTGTATGTGTAACAGATGCTGACGTCATAACTTGTGTGCAATATTGTTCCAAAAATTAAAAAAAAATATCAAATTTTGTTATGCAAATAGGCCATCACGAAGTTCACAAAGAATGGATAACATTATCAGGCTTCAGCTCGGGTGGGACCTTCGCCCAACAGCTCCAGATATCTTACTCCTCGTTGTTCAATGGAATCGCAACTTTTTCACATGGTAAGCGTCACTTTTTCACTGTTACGTCTAGGCCATGTCTTCAAAGTAATATGGCTTTGTTGATTGATGAGATATTACAAAAAAACAATGTAACAACAGGAAAAATAGGAGTGTAAATTGAGTTATATCGAACAGCCTATTACAGATGCGGACCTGGGAACGGAACTGAAGTAGATTATGATAATGCCTGCACTATTATCGGTACTAATCAAACGTACGACCCCGAGCTTGCAT
The DNA here is from genome assembly GCA_027744295.1 of Callyntrura guangdongensis. Lineage (NCBI taxonomy): Eukaryota > Metazoa > Arthropoda > Collembola > Entomobryomorpha > Paronellidae > Callyntrura > Callyntrura guangdongensis. The sequence goes on along the minus strand of JAHZNB010002668.1, from coordinate 7,282 downwards.
TGGCAGATATCAGGGAATATGAACGTCAAGGACTTATAGACAGCACTCAAAATTTGAAAGATAAACGGTTATATGTCTACGCTGGCACCAGGAGCATGTTCTTCGATTTAGGTAATGTTTTAAATGTGAAAATGAGATTTCATTATAGTGTGTCAAAAGGTTTTGTTAGTTATTAAAATTTTACAGAGGTTATATTAAGGCGTAGAACCATTAAATTTTTAAACTTGTACTTTTGCAGACTTGAGTCTTGCTGTTGTCAGAATTTTCGAACCTCTGATTCAAAATGTTTGTGCTGTACGGACCCGAGTACAAGATGCTTCACAGCTTTTGGTTAGTTCAACCATGTATCAGCAATATCAGCATAATAATTAATTTTCTACAACACAGGTGTGGTAAGTTCCAAGGTTTCACCAGCTTGCTTTTTCTTATCAGCCAACAGGAAATTTCGGTGCGGCTTGTCGGGAACCTGCGTCGGCAACATTTTTCTTGGGAAGCTGTGGGTTTTCTGGAGCATTAGAAGCTGTGCGATTTCTCTTAGGGCCTACCATTGCAAACCCATCAGGTAAATAGTGCCTACGGCGCTTCCCTGAGTTAAAAATAAATATTATTCATACTACATAATGCNGAAGCTGTGCGATTTCTCTTAGGGCCTACCATTGCAAACCCATCAGGTAAATAGTGCCTACGGCGCTTCCCTGAGTTAAAAATAAATATTATTCATACTACATAATGCCTTACATGTATCTGTGACTGCACATTAAAAATATTACTACAATAAATTTTGTTGCCTGTATTTTGACAGAAAACACCAGAGTAAACCTGGCAAATTTAATGGCATTTGATCAAACCGAATTTTTCTACGGATTTGAAGGAAATCACTTTATGGATACCGTCGGCTACATTTACGTACCCAACCATTGTTTCTACCGTAGATGCTTTTTACATTTCTACTTTCATGGTTGCTTAACTGGTCGGTAAGTTATATCGAACATCCACAATTATTTAGTACGTTTAGTACTAATCATAAGCTCAAACTTGGCACTATGCATTTAACTGGGAGCATTTCGTTTGACTTGGAATAGTGAATTCAACGGCACTAGCCACTTGGTTAACAGCGGATACCTTGAGTTAGCAGAAGCAAATGATCTTATCATCGTGGCTCCTCAGGCAGTTGGCAGTCTACCACAGAATGAGATTGGTTGTTGGGACACTTACGGACTTACGGGTAGACTTTATGGTAAGAAAATTTATTATTTAAATACACGAAATTCTAAATTTACGAGTCAAAAACATGTTTTTTTTTGTGAAATAGCAACCAAACAAGGTGCACAAATCACAGTGGTGCGAAACATTCTTACCAGAATTTTAGGAGAAGACAATCGCATCGCCAAACAAAACAACGCTGCACAAACTTACCCCGTGTCCTTTGTAGATGACAAGGTCTACCCCGGTAATTACAACGAAAATCCGACAAATTACGGATATCAGTAAAGTGTGCCAATGCGATTAAAGACAAAAATGGTACCACTATTGTATGTCATTTCATTTATAGTTTTCGACTAGTTCCGCTCATTTCCGTTTTTAATTACATGATGCATATTATTAAAACTGCTAGGCAGGACCAATAACCGAAATAAATCACATTATATTTTATACTTTAACTGCATGTACATATGACATATAATGTGCAATATCTGCCTTTTTACGTGTACAAGAATCGCCATCATAAGTCATTTCATACACAATAATTAATACTAACTAAGTTTTATGTTCTGTGCTGTTGTGCTCTGTGTAGACGTTGTTTCAGAAAGCGTCGATGAGCTTTCATTACTGCTTACATTCGTTGGAAATTCTGTTAATCCTATTGACCATAAAAACGCATCTGGACATGGGTCTCTTCCTCGACATTGTCTGAAAACTTTGCTCGGTTGATACCCGCCTCCCATTGAAAGAAAGCTTGCTCTGAATCTGTATAAGCAATTCTTGGGTTTAAATTACTTACATCAAAATATAAGTGTGTTTTCTGCTAACCCTAGCGTTCCGTATACCTTAGTCCCTGAGCCCTCCACATTTCTCGTTTTTTGGTGTCAACAAACGACTGATAAATATCTGCAGCAAGCATGTGAGACCAGAGGGGGGAGTAATAGGCAGCTGCAAAATCGCCACTAAAAATGTCGTGCGTTGAGCACAAGTGGGCGTCTTTCTTGTCCAACGGTAAAGGGCTTTTGTACAGGCTCCATTGCTTAGACACAATGTCTCTCCAAAAATCCTTACTGAAAAAGCAAAGTCATAGACAAGTTTATTTGTTGCACATAAATAAAAAACAAAAACAATCTAGTTGATTTAAATTACCTAGAGTACAATTCTAAGTCAAGGGAGGAGAGATATAATTTATGGCAAAGGTCATAACCAGCCATGTGCTTTCGAGATCTCAACACATCTCGGACTATTTCATCAGGTATTTGTTCGCCAGAATCGAAATGACCAGAAATTTCTTTAACGACAGTCTTGTTTCCGAGCCTGAAATATAACATGAAACAATGAAAACACTTTTCTGAAATATTCATACCTACCGATATTTATACCGCCACCGCATAATATAAACTCAAACTTGCCACATTGTCATGAATTTTGAAGGAACTAGAGTTGCATCCCATTCAATATTGTTTGTTCCAGAAACTTCGTTGAATGGAACAGTTGTAAGTGTATGCTGTAGAAGCTGTCCAAACTGTGCATAAGATAATAAAAAATATTATAAACGCAATATAAAGCGAAGAAACGAATCGTGCTGTCACAGTCACGCTTTAGTTATGACTAATGATACCTTTCCAAATAACGCATAAACATCAGCAAAAGTCAACAGGGCTGGTTTCCCATACATTGGTGGTTGAAAGTTAAATATAAGAGTCGCTAGAGGATCTACATTCCGAATGCCACATCTACTTTTATTTCCAATTACCCAAGAAGCCCCGGTAGCTTTTTCTCCAGGTCTAAAATATTACAAAATCTTTGAAAACAATTCACTAGCTCGCAGAGCAAAAAAAGATCATTTGAAATAGTTATTAATTAAACCTTGTATAAGGATCAAAATAAAATCCTCCCATTTTTTCTCCGGAAGAACCGTCCAGAATTTCATAAAATTTTACTTCTTCGTCCCATGTCGGGACACTCTTTTCATTTATTTTTATTCCAAACAATTCTTCTGAAAAATTACAAAGACTTTTCCAAACGTGAGGAAGAGGAAAATACTCACTGACTGAAAACTCATCCGAACTAAAGAATAAGATTTTCAAAGCAAATTATGTTATTGAACAATCAACTACTTAGTAAATATTATTAGAATATTAGAACATATAATGTGCTGTATTTACGAGTAAATAGAGGCACGCTGCTTTCGTCTCCAAAAGTCTATGTCCCATGGTTGAAAATTTGAATCAAAACCTCGAGATGCTGCAAATGACTGTAAGCTATCTAGCTCTTCATCTTGCTTTGGTTTTGCTGAAAATGAAAATATATTGTCTTCCGGATTAGCAGCGATTCGAACGACGTTTATTTGAACTTACCTGGGTTTTTAATTACAGTTGAGTTGACATGTACCTTTAGTAAATAATGTTGCCAGCAAAGCTCGTACGTTGTCTAAATTCCCGGCCATCTTTGTCTGCATAGACATTTCAGCGTAAGTTTCAAATCCGAGCAATTTTGCTTGTTCTGACCTGTATATGAGCACAACAAACACTATCAACACACATATATATATATACGTATATATAGGTATACCTATTTTTAAAAATATGCAATTTTTTGTCTCCGAAAGATATACCGCTTCATTCTGATATCTTCAATATGAACACTATTGTTTATATTCCTATCCATCAAACCAGAAGCTCGGGAGTTATACGCTAACCAAGCATTCCATCTCAGTGCTCTTTCAGGACAATATTCCAGAAAACTTCTGTAAACTGGTTCATTTAGTGTTACAATCCAAGGACCTTTACTGGGCTGCGATCTACATTTTATAGATGTTATATAAAAATAAGCAACTCTAAGCCACGTTTCCTGATGGGGTTAAAATGAAAAACATTGTTCTTACATACTCATCTTTGGCTAAATTCTTCAGCAATTGAACTGGCATTTCACCAACATATTGAGGATCAATTAACAACTGGCGAAATTTAGCAGAGGTTGCTGCTACATTGTCAGCATACGATTTTTTAATTTCATTTATTTTTATAAGTAAGTTGTTCATGTGACCAGATTGATCCCCCGTTAGTTCAACGCCATTAAGTTTTCCTTCCAAAAGAAACTTATCAACGACCCTTTGTTGCGGTTCTTGAAGTCTGGATGAATCCGCTCTTATTTCCTATACCAAACGAAAGATGCATTTCATTGACTTGCACAGACATTTGATAGTATAAATAATAAGTGAATATATAATAATAATTTAATAAATAATAAATAAATTAATTCATTTAATTCTCACCTTGCACGCATAATAAATGGGAAGACTATTATACTTTTTGCTTCTTGCTGACCTTGCTCTATTATGTAAATCTACGTACCCATCTGAGGGAATAAAATTATTTTTCACTACGTTCAGTGTTTTTACCACACTCCAAGCATAATCAAATGGAACACTGAGCTTTTCTATAGGATCGATAACAGTTTCGTAAGTCCTTGGAAAATTAGGATCTGTTCCACAAAAAACATCTCTTTATTCATCAAGTCTCAATAATACAAATAAACACTACGTTAGTACGTTACGTGTAAAAATTATTATAAAAAATATTAAAAAATCATAATCCCCTACCTTTTAACGACTCTTCTATTCGCCACACATGAGATTCCACTTCAAGTGCCAACTTCCCCACAGCATTTCGACACTGTTGTTTGTTTAACGTATCAAAATTGGGATTTTCTCCTATCCGAAGCAACTGATTAGTCTCTGGCGTATCCTGTGGAACTTCGGGTAATCTGTTTCTCATCATCAAACAAAAACAATCACCATTTGTTGCTGTTATCTAATGCTTCTAAGTTCAATTGACAATAGTTTGAGTTTATTAATTAATTTATCAATTATCGTCTATGTCATTATGACATTATACAGGCTTATTAAGCTTGTCATATTTTCTAACTTACAGCACTATGTAGCCATCGTCGGTTTTCCCTGCTAGAGCACTGCTGGAATTCCGGGACTGATATCCGGAACGGAACGATAACGCATTAGTTCGCCTCCATGAAATTCCAGTCTTGGTTAATACTCTAGACATGTTGGAAATATTTTACAGCCCTATGTTCGAATTTGAAAGTAACAACAATCACAAAAGCCACAATTCAGTACTACTCAGTCCGCAAAACACGCTGTAGGCGGTTGGTAGCTCACCATACTATATATATAATTACATAAACGGTTACGTTAAGTTAAACAAAAACAATTATGTTTTTAAATATTTCTATTATAGACGAGTTCTCCTTTACTTACAACATTCTCATTCTCAGAAGTCCGATCAGAACATGTGATTTCCACATAAAGAAGGAACAAGTACCGTGTATAATTTATGTAACAATACAGTTACACGGAGTCCGTGCGTACTAAAAGTACTACGGACGGGACAGACAGTTGTTTCATCTCTGCAAGCAATCTCTATTCTAAACACCGACATAGACTCATAAACCTATTTTGATCACACTATGTCCCGCGGAAAAAGCGAGGAAACGGGGCAATGGTAACTTATGTGTTCTAGCAATCAATGGTTTAGTTTAAAAATCATAATCGTCCGCAAACAGAGTACAAAGCTGGTTTATAGATAGTTTAGACCGTTCACAACATAAGAAATTCCGTACGACCAAAAATTGGTCATAGTCATTGAAGAAGCATTGTTATGTCAAAGGTCTGGTCTGGTCACATCCAGTATTGTAAGTCCCCAAGCTTGGAAAAGCTATGCATTTGCATCAGGCATCAGCTCCTCGGCTTTTCCCTTTTTAGACTTATTGTTGGACGACCCATTTGGCCATTTTCAGACAATTTTACAATAAATTTTATTGCACAAATAACCCGGTGCGGTGTAATTCATTTATTAAATTTTGTATGCGAAGTATTTGATTGAGCAAAAGTTATTCTTTTATTATCCTGTCTGAGTGTTAGAGTGACTTCTCATAAACTACTCAACCGATTGATTGACTTCAACCTTGTCACACAGACATTACAACCGTTATAGCCTCAAAATTTTTGAATAGCAACACAGTGCATATGCTAAATATCATTCGACTCGTCTCAGCATAAACAAGTTGACATATTTTGAGCTAAATTTCGCAACGGAAACCGATAGAAGCAGTTATAACTTCAAAATATATAGGCAATATATCATTCCAGCTACTTTCAAGAATAAAATAAATCATTCGAGTTTTTATTATCCTGTCTGAGTGTTAGAGTGACTTCCCATAAACTACTCAACCGATTGATTGACTTCAACCTTGTCACACAGACATTACAACCGTTATAGCCTCAAAATTTTTAAATAGCAACACAGTGCATATGCAATATATCATTCGACTCGTCTCAGCATAAACAAGTTGACATATTTTGAGCTAAATTTCGTAACGGAAACCGATAGAAGAAGTAATAACTTCAAAATATATAGGCAATATATCATTCCAGCTACTTTCAAGAATAAAATAAATCATTCGAGTCGTTAACCGTAAGCGCATCACATACAAACGTTCCATTTAATGGCTGATTACACCATTCTTGTTTATGAAACAGTTGTCCTGTTTGTTATTATATGTAAATAAAAGGCCAGAACCAGGTTAATAAAATACCTACTACCCATACAGTAGTATTAAAAAGTGGGAAAAGACATTATACATCTATGCTAATCGTGATAACACGCTTGTAAGCTGTTATATTACATAGGTCCAGCTTCCAGAGGCATTAAGGTGGTTTTACTACATTAACTTAAAGTTAAGTAAGAAAACTGGAAAAAACTTTCAACTGCGTTATATATGGCTCATGGCTCCTGTTTGATGTTCGTTGTTTAAAAGTTTATGTTCATGGATCTAATAAAAGAAAGTTACATAATCAAACTGTATATTGTTTACAGCGTTATCTCTTACTTCCACCGCACTGTCCGCACTACTTGTTATTGTTTATCTTATTTAAATACCTAGGTACACGGTAAATAATTTACTAGAATTTATGCAACGTGCATATAATATTCGTGTTCTCCCAACATGAGCAGAGTAAACTCGTAAACTAGTCTTAATTCAATAGTGATTATCTCAAACT
>JAHZNB010002667.1:0-26124 GCA_027744295.1 Callyntrura guangdongensis | reverse complement strand
TCCCCCACCCATGACATAAAATCAACTGACAGGATATATTTAGTTTTTGGTGTATTGATTCTGTCAAGTTTGCAAAGAAACCACGTTTAGCGATAACATTTCCAGGAGTGTTTTTATCAGGCACAACCTCATATGTCGGTTTTAGCGTATTGAACACCCCCATTTTTATGGGATGCCCTTGAAAATTCCAAGTAAAATCCTGAAACAATGTTAACGGTTTTTTAATATCCCCAATTGTTTTAAAGTTGACTATGTTTGAAATACGACCCCACTTATTAAATCTCTCACCGGAATGAAAATCTAATCTGGAAACGTATGGAAGCACAGTTACTATTTTGGTGGTCTTTTCCTTTTGATTGTCCTGGTGGACCAAGGCTATCTTGTAACGAAGCTGGCGTCTCAAATCAGATAAAAGTATGTTCTCCGCCTCTTTCATGCTAACGGAAACGAAGACAAAATAATCTCGGTCACGCATCAAGATACCATCGTGGTCGTCGTGAAACCTGACTAACTGTAGGAAATCTTCTGCGAAGTGATTCTTTAGCGCACCCACACTCACAACAAAATGACAAGAAGTTCTTTTCTTAGAAAAGTATTTCAGACGTTTCCACGACTGGGTAGGATATATCATTCCTGTGACCATTGAGTTTTCTGCAAATTCTTTCAACATTTCAGACAAATGAGTGTTGCTAGAATTTTGAAAGTGAACAATGGACACTGAACATTCAAAGTTTTCCATTATAAGCAGGTTTGCAATCGTCTTGCCGGCTGCACTCAGGGATGTCGATATAAGCGATGAAGATTGTATTTGGTCTGGTGTTGATTTTGAGTAACATATTAGCACTGCGTGAAAGATTGTGGTAATAAATGTAATATTACCGACACCAAAACAAGTTGGCCGTGGATTTCTTAATTTTTTCTTAACCAGTCGCATAGGCGTGGTAGATTTAGTAATTACTAGTTTTTTCATACTGTCGGACGAAGGGATTTAAAGGTATATAGCATCACTGCAAATTTTCAAGTAGTAACAAATGAACAAAGGTCTTGTTTTAAAACATTGAAGACATTTCAATTCGGTTTGTTGGACTGTAGCCTTTCTTAATTAACTTTTCTTTTGCTACCTGACCAGTAGACATTTTCTTGTTTTAAAACATTGAAGACATTTCAATTCGGTTTGTTGGACTGTAGCCTTTCTTAATTAACTTTTCTTTTGCTACCTGACCAGTAGACACTAATCACTAAATACCATCTAATATTTCCTAGCCGCATTATATATTTTTTATGCGTATGTAAGGTATTTAATCGACCATACCTATACTACATCAGATCCCTATAGTTAATTTAGCAGTTGGAAATGCAAAGTTTAATGAATTTTTAGGTCATGACTTTGACGATCCATTATTATTGCACACCCGGATAAGTCCGCTCTACTTTTTTCTTTCTAATCGGTTTCATCGACTATTGATTTTATAAAAATAGAAGTTAAGGTACAATGGTTGGCTCTAAAACACAATGATATGTAATAGTAACAAGCGACAGAAAGATTAATGATGCCATTATAAGAACAAATGAATGAAAGGTTGTGCATAATATCTATACCGAATTGCTTTGAGCTAACCATGGTTAGAGACCCAGTTGTGTCTTTATGGTGTAAAAGTCATCTTAAACTTAAACTATTCGTGAGTCTTTGACTGTCATCAATGCTATATACACCAATACTACTGACATTTTCACCGAAATGTAGGTTATGTGACAAACGATTATTGACAATTCCATTTCAATTTCATGATGTTGATGTGATGTTGACCAATCACAAATGTTGAAGATTGTAGATCGAATAAGACTGTAAAAGTTGTATAATGTGTATATGATATACAGTAATAGTTGATATGGCATACACGCACGACGTTTTCGCTCATTGGTCTTAAATTACAAAAAAAAAAGAAAAATTAAATAAAAATTCTACCGTAAAATCTTATAAATACGTAAATTATCTAGCTAAGTTTGTAACAAAATTATCGATTTCTTTCCGTGTCTAGCTGTATCATTTATTGTTACTGGCTTTTTGATTATAAAATGTTATTACTACAAAACTAAATTCTAACGTAAAAGCTTATAAATACGTAAATTATCTAGCTAAGTTTGTAACAAAATTATCGATTTCTTTCCGTGTCTAGCTGTATCATTTATTGTTACTGGCTTTTTGATTATAAAATGTAATTACTACAAAACACATACATCCCTTTGGGTGGTCTTTGTGATGGTTTATAGCGTGGGTAGTGGGGTAGATGTAACTTTAGATATGTATGTAATAATCTTTCAAAGTTTATTTTTATATTCTATATTGTGATTGTGAACATATCAAGGTTACGTATGTATCTGTTTGGGTCAATTGACTAGTGATGTCAAGGCCCACATTAGTTAAATAAGACTCCAACAAAACGTATTACAAAATTTGGTGAATGTAATATACCTACACAGCTATTACAAACTGATGGTCATTTAATTACCTCTGTAAGCAATACCTTAAATGAAAATTCGAACTGCCATTCCTATACTAAGCACAGTATATGTATATAGTAGGGCGAAATTCGATCTTACTGGATAGGTATGCCTGTCATTTTCATTCGCAAAATATATTGTACATAAATGTTCCTGTAACATCATGCGTAATGATGATCAAAGACCATGGTTGTTTGTCATCCACTACTCATTTTTAAAAATACGTAAAAAACAAACATTATTAGTACTTTAAACATGATTTTTTAAAGTAGGCAACTTAACCTAGCGCATTTTTTAAAAACTAGATAAAAAAATTTAACTTTCAATCCACATGCAAAGCCATATGATAGTAAATGGTTGATCCATGATTCATGAACCATGAAAGAGTTTTTCCCTTGTCTAGAGAGTCTAGACGTTTCCCTGATATTTTAAATATTACTTCGCTATTGGAACTCAGAAATGAACGATCTGTTTATCTGATCGACCTTCCGATCGTTAATATATGTATCATTTAAATCAATTTTAAATAAACCGGCTTAATCGCAGCTACAGAGACGCAGATGAAATTGATCGTATTAATACATAATACTGATTGGCTTGGCAGTTGACCTGGTATCGCTATACAAAAGTTGAGCTAATTTGGATAAAGTTTGATTTTTGACCCCCAAATTACATCCGGGGGTTGACCAAATTTGCTGAAATTGTATCTCATAGGTGCCAGTACCCTACGGTATCTGTATGCCATATTTTAGCCAAATCGGCTGAAGCGTCTGGCTTTTCTGAACAAAGTGATGGCCTATAGAGTGATGAGTCATCACTGACGACATACGGACGGACAGACAGACAAATACGCTAAAATCATTACTCCCATGAAATATCTTTCATTTGCGTAATAATAACTAACCAATTTAGATTTTTAGCCATAAATGATTTCGTTTTAAATATGCGTTCTAGCTAGGTCGTGCCTTTTTATTTTAACCGACATTGTAAAATTTTCATCTGAATTTAATGAAATGTTCTCCGTTTGACAAAAAAAGTATTGTTTCATTACACATATTAGGTTCCTGATAAATTTTGATAGCTTATAATTTTTATATCATCGTATCCCTATTCCCTAGATTACGCGGCGCGGTACTCAAGGCACAACGTTACACCTGCCGGTTAAGTTGCTCTCGGGGATATAAAGGAAAAGCCATACCCTGCAGTACAAAGTACAATGTACATATTTTATACCTAATTTACAAGTTTCTTGAGTAGGTACACCCGATTTATGAAGCCATTAATTAGTTCAAGCACACAACTATAATGATAGTGTGGAAGATAAGTAGTGTATCTGCTGCTACAGAAGAAAATTTTTCCTTCCAATTATTTTTAAAATTGTGGACTTGCTTCAGTAGTGTATGAACTTTCATGCATATATGGACTTAATCCAGAGAACAAATGATAATTATCAAAGGTAAATTGTTGGGCTAATGGCTTTCAATCTCAATAATGATGATTTCGCCCCATAAAAAAATAATCTCGACCCCGGAATAGGTCCGTCAAATTGCAATAATAGAGCATTTTTGTATGTGATGATGACTCCTGCCGAGAGGGCTTATTTTAAGGAAAAAGTGCAAGTGGATGGGTAGCAAACAAATCGTTGAGCGACTGAGCGTACCTACATGTAGACAGCATTTTCCCCATTTTTATGTTTATACTATAAAAATGCACTAATCTCTGCGGTTGTACGAAACCAATTCATCTGAAACAGAATCTAAAAACCTGAAACTTGACCATACTATTATTGTTGTTTTTGCAATGTTTGCTAAATATAATCCGTGTATTACTTGAAACTTTTGTTTTAGCTCCAAAACAAGAAGTTAATAATTTGTACTGAAAAGTGGAAAACATGAAATGCACACGAACTTAATAATAACCACACACGGCAACGTGATATGCCGATGATGATGGAAATGATTGCTGAACAGCAATTTTTTAGTCAACAAAAAATTGTGTTTTGATCGTAGTAAACAATAATTTAAAGCGTGTTTATTCCCGTCACCAGAAAAATTGTTTGTGCGGTTGGCTAATAACTAGTAATGACGTTTCGCGCCAGACAAAAATATCTTCCCATCGCTTCAATTCTGGTAATTCTGTGTAGGTATATGAAAGGGAACTTGTGTAGGTATTATCTGTATGTTAACTTGGTTTACATTGATAACTACGTTACTACGATTGATTATTATCCTTTCCTTTTTGACTGGCTTGTTTGAGACTGGGAACTTGGGAAGTTTAGAATGACGCCTTTTTTTTAGAAACACACACGTGGGCTATTATCGAAACAACGAAAGTATTTAAGAGAACATGCGATACGAGGATAATATTGTTGGCAAAAATACAACCAGCAAATATGGGGTGCCCTAAAGATGTAATTTTTCTTAAATATGATATATGATACGATGCGATAAATGCCACACGTTAGCAGGCCATTGAATTTTCCCCGTTTTACGCATCCATGCCGTTTATGACGAACTATTATATTGAATACGGGTCCGGTACCTAACGAAAAATTTCCGTAATTTGTTTTACATCATATTATTCTATTATCGTTTATCAAGAATAACAAGAGAGAATTGTTTACTATTCGGTTAAAAGCGGAGGCTCTCCATCTGACGATCTATCATTTTCACCTTATCATTTGTTGACGCAGCACAAAATAAAAAGTTAAAAGTCCTGCTGAGATATCGAGTGAGAATATCAATAAGAAACATTTTTCCCCAATTGCCAATAGCGTACGGCTATGGTTGTAGTATTACATTTAGTAAAAAGCCTTATGCACTTCCCGCAGCAGTGTCGTAAACATGAAAACTTATCCGAACGTTGAATTCCTTATCGGTAATGTTTTCTTCACAGTTGTTTTTTCATTATTTCCTCACGGTCAAGGGGATCAAGCTGTGTTTTTTGACGAGGCTTTCTATGAAGGCAAGTTTTATCGTTTCGTGTTATGAGTTGAAATTGGCAAAACGCACATTCGTATCTTTTTGACCATTAAATTTTGGAAATAAAACGAGACCTTTAATTGAAACCGGCAGGTAGCACATTCACGTTGAGCGCCAAAGGGGATTGTTACAACTTTAAACAGAAATGGATCAATAGGATATCTTCAGTTCAAATTCAACCGGATTCATGTATGATTGCGTGGACCGGCGAGAATTGCGATGAACAATCAATCAAGCTTGTTCCGAACGGGAGAGATACGATGGACCTAAGAACTGTGGGTTTTGATAAAAAGATAAAGTCGATTAGCCTTTGCATGGAAATTAGCTTTCGACCAGGTGCTGATGAAGTGGGGGATAGAATGCTAACTCCATCTCCAGAAAGAAATTTCAATGAAGAGAGAAATGAAGGAATTGGACAAAGACCAGGTTGGTAAATATTATTAATAGTCCTACATGAAAAGACGAAAATTCAATGTTTGGTTAGTTGAAAAAAACGGCCACATAAATTATCAATTACAGAATAATGACTTTTTATTATTATTATAGAACTTTATCATGGAATTAAGAGACAGAGCGTGGAATTGAACTTTTATGATGAAACGAATTTCAGAGGTATAGTATATGGGCATATATAGCTTCAGTTGCGTTGACCATGCATGCGTCATGCGTGGTTCGTTATAAATATTTTATAAGAATATCGGTAACGTCTTCTGTTGTTCCATTTGACTTCTCTCAGGAAGTATATTTACGCTTACCAGCAATGGCGATTGTTATAATTTCAAGCCAAAATGGATGCAGCGAATTTCCTCCCTGGACTCTGGTGGACATTGCATTATAATATGGGATAAACCCTGTTGTGAAGGAGTTTCAGCTACTGTGTCTTCAGATGATATCAAAGCATTCCAAAATCTTGATCGCATTAGTTTTAACAAACGTATTCAGTCGGTCCAACTTTGCAAGAGACCACTTGTTATTGACGATATAGAAAGCGATGAAGATGTCAGTGGCAGAGAAATTGGACCGGATGTACGTAGAGGGGACAACACACAAAGTCAAAGTAATGGTCCCTCATCCCAAGCACCACCGATTGACTCCACGGCAGAAAAAGGTAGGACTTGGTGTGATTTAAAAACGGTGTTATTTCCAATTCTATATTAAGCAATATTATTTATTGTAATCTTGGTGGTGCAGAGATACGCGAAATTTCTCTTTTGGAGCACAATAAAATTCGCAGATTACATGGTGTACCTGATCTCAAATGGGATTTTAAGGTAAATTTTTAAAATAATATATAATGCGTTCATGGGTTGTACAAGAAAGGTTAAAAATAATCGAGGTTAAAAAACGTGTCCTTTTGAACAAAAATAGCTACAAGACATTGCTCAAATACATGCAAACTGGCTTGCCCAACATAACAAGTTTGAACATTCCAACAATGAGGATTTTGGAGAAAATATTGGGGGCATATCGACTTCCAACAAAATATATGCTATCAAACAATCAATTTCCTTGTGGTACAATGAAATAAAGCATTATGATTTCGACAAACCATCCGTCAGTGTATTGGGTATAAAAGCGGGACATTTTACTCAGTTGGTCTGGAAAACAACCACGCATATCGGTCTCGGCATAGCCTGGAATCCTCGGAGACATTGGTAGGTCAATGAATATTTTTTCCTTAACCCGTCTTCAGCCACCTTTTTGATCATATAAAAATTATAACAAGTTTTTTTCCTGCTGCTAGGTATGTCATTGTTTGCAATTACTCTCCTCCTGGAAATTATAAGGGAGACTATGAGAAAAACGTGTTACCTCCTGCGCAGAAAAAGGAGTTGGTGTAAAAAGAATCTCATTATAAGGATAATAAAAATTACTTGAGCAGAACGTGTAATAATTATTGTTTTATGCAGTATTAGAGGAGCATTTACATATAGTGCAAGCATTGATACTCGATGTATATTTCGAAGCGTTTTATGAAATAAAGTTTATTATATCTGCAGACTGGTAGCTGTGTTTTCTAGTTAACATTCATGTTTTATGTTCCATGGCGGTGGTGAACCATTTTTTTTACTTTATTACATATCTATCTAACCATAGTCGTTACTTCAGTCATAAGTAGAACATGCATATATTAAAGATATAAAAAGCCGCTGCCGGAGGCAGTACATGAACTATGGTCTTGAAGCGTATATAAACACAAAATATTAGTTGAACAGGCAAAGCATCAATTTTCACTGTATGCTGAAGTAAAATGACATAGGTGAGCAGAATATCTATGCTCAGAATTAACCCCGTATTACATGCAATAAATATAATACACACACGTGTCGTTCACTGGTTCTGTCCCACCACCACCGCCGCCTTTTACTTGTACGCAATTTAACACAAACAATGGAGAAGTTTTCGATTATTTTCCTAAAGTTACGGTTAGGGGGACCATCTATCATGGATACTGCCATATCCCATAGCCATACATGGAATCTTTAACTTTCCAGTCATGTTCCTGTGTTGTCGTGTTATAGGTAAATCCTAGTAAGGTTAAAATGGGAGAACAAAAGCAATTGACAATGCGTCACAGTAAAGTATGTATTTTATTTCCAATCAATTTTATCATCTTATCATCTTCATCGTAGTGTGAACGTTGTAAAAACGTTACTAAACCCAAAACATGTTCTTGTGCTATCTAGTAAACTGGCGCTTAATTAAGCTGGTTCTACGACGATGTATGGTGTTAAAAATGCTTTGTCATCCGCATCCATGATAGTTATCTATCAAACATAATAAGTCAAATAGTGTGCCTCCACTGTTGTGTAACTAACATAATCGTTAATATTTTAATGCAGATAAAAGAAAATGGAAATAATAGTTGATAGTCTGCAACAGGGAGAATATTTTCAGATTAATATACTTCACGAAAATCTTAATTTCTTGTCTTTATTACACATTACATATGCAGCTCCAAAGCTGATTCACAAATGAATATGATATAGAAGAATACAATGAAAAATTCAGAAAATTTATACTGACATTTTCCTCAATTCACACAATAACTCAAATAGTGAACATTTGTAGCTTATTTCACAAATCCGGAATACTTCTATAAAACTTCAATTACCTGGCACCTATTATGGATGCAGTGAAGCGATCCAGTAGATGAAACGGGTGAAACTGGTTTCTCAAAAAAATGATTTTTAAAACCTACAATTTTTCGTAGTGAATTTCTACTGCTCCAGCTAATTTTAAGATATGATGGAATTAAAGCATGAAGTATAAAACTGCCTACAGGGGTGTATGTTAAATTATTATATTTTATTATTTTATACTTATGTGCTTCCTTTATGAATGCAATAAATAAAGCCAACAATTAATAAGCACGCATTCACGAGATCCGTACCAACGAAAAATGCAAATTTTAATGCACTTAAATTTTTAAAAATAAAAATTCTCACGTGTTTATGCTCTAGTCTAGACAAGTCATCAGACCAGAGAATGCAGTACTACCAAAGATTTGGTAAAAGCTGATAGTTGCTTTTTGTGTAGCCTGTAGCGTCTTACATCTGCAAAAATATTCATTTTTCTATCTATTGTTCTTGGTTTTCAATCTTCAATATACAAAATACGAAAGTCGACTGATTTGGATTTAATATAAACGTGAAGGCGGGAGCGGGACAAATATTAAAAACAATTACAAAATGAAGTAATATATAAACTTACAATCAGTTGCATTTGCAAGTTCATCAAAGTCGTCCTGATACTCCACTTGATCATCATAATCAAAATGTTAAAACATTTCAACTTCGTTAGTTTCTGAATTACGAGCTATGTTAACATTCTCTTGAACAAAAACTATTAAAAGTTTAAGTTGTGCAACTCTGAATTACTCGATACTTGCTTTTTTTTCAAGCACGTCAACCTTGCTGTAAATTCGTCTCTGGAACATGATTTCTTCAGATTAGACAGCTAAAATGTAACTATATTACCACACCGAATATACATAAGCATCATAATCACAAACACAATCACACACATAAAAGATGAAAACCTGTCGATTTCAGGTACACATCTTGAAACATGCTGCACTTATATTTCCTCGATAAAGTGCATTTAGTCAGGTTTCTGGTTACTTAAATGAGGTATGTAAATATAATCACGTTAAAAATTGTTTCACGATCATTATTGTTTGATCCCGCTGACGTTTATTAATGGCAACATTATGATAATGAGAATAATTACGCTGATTTTCAAGTTTGAACAGGTTATAAGTTAAAGGAAAAAGTGCTGCTATCGCTGTGTTCATCAATGCTAATGCTTTACACTGTGTTTTTGTATTTTTAAAATGTCTTGATGGATGTAACCCTGATTTTGAATTTCACATCTTTTCCAAATATTACAAACGAAGCTTGCAATACCAGTAATGACCCAAACTCGTGGTGAAGAAGACATCGTCAAATCATGAAGTTTATTAAACTGCATCATGCATGGGCCGTAAATTTTATAATGCATAAATAGTTTACATTCTACCTGTAATTATAGCATGAAGGAACTGGAACTGCATATATACGTACAATAACTGAAATTGTGTGCGTCAAACACGTAGCAAGAATAGACAAAGGCGTTTTGTTTACAGACAAACAACCAACGACCAGGCAAAGATTAAAATCGTGCGGTAATGTAACATGCTTCTTCACGCACTCAAGACTCATGATGACTATGACACTGGTGAGCATGATGGATGGGAAAATAAAGCAGCAATACATATTATACCAATTCTTATAAAGTATCCCATCAAGTCACTGTTTGAGCACGAGCACTGCCAGAAGGGTTTTAGGTGCATTAAAAAAATAAATTTCAGTTCAAGTACTTGAACTGCTGTTGAAGCGTCCAACCCCACGTTCGGTTCAGAGCAAAGCGTCATGCATGCCAAGTTTAATTTGCCGTTTTCCTGGAAATTAAGCATTAAAAAAGATTATACCAGTAACCAGACTGTTTAGATAGAAAGTAGTTTTTGTATTTTTAAGATGGTGTGAGATTTTATCGCTGCAACACGTGTGACTGACTTGTGTATGTACTAATGTAAAATTACTAGAATGCTTGAGGGAATTTAAAATACATTAGCAATTAATGTTTTAATTATTATAATGTAAATTTTAAATGTCACGAGGAGAGCGTCAGTTCGACCGTATCTTTTAAGAGGCTAAAAAAATCTTACATCAATTATTGTTTAAATATTACATTTGTGCTGACGTAGGTGTTCCTTAATAATGAACATGGTTAAGGTATTTATTTTGTTTTTGTTACCCGTGCTGTTACAACTTCCCAACCTTATCATATCTTACATTTATCACAATCACAACACAACAAAAATAAAATAATAACAAGACTGGTGTAACCAGGAAAGAAAACTTTTGTACGCGATGAGTTTTCGGTTAGTTAGACGACTTGAATGTTATATTGCAATTTTCAAGTGAAGTTATAGCGATTTCTAACGGTTGCCGTTGCGAAATGTGAATGTGTCGCGAATTGTTTTTTTATGCTGAGACGAGTCGAATGATGTATTGCATGCCCTATGTTGCCATTTTTTTTAAATTTGTAACGGTTTCTAACGGTTGCCGATATCCAAATGGGCTCAAAATCAGCCTCAGAAAAACTATTGACCTATAAGTTACAATGACATTTCATTTTACTATGGAACATTATTGATAATGTCAAGTTGGGTTGGGAGTCAATTGGTTGAGTAGTTTAAGCTTTGGAGAAGTAGTGCAAATAGATTAACACACACGCGTACACAAACAGGATGATAAAACCAATAATCTTTGTTAAAATGCTTCGCATACAAAAGTTAATAAAAACGGCGCATCCTGTAAAATCGTTACCGTAAAACGTTTTGCAAACGCGGGTCTACAAAAATTTGCAGCATTTATTAATATACTTTACCAATACGCAAAATTTTGCCAGAACGTTTTCTAACTTAATATGAATTTCTCTGTATTTAGGAACTTTTTTGCGTATATTTTGCTGCACTACTTGACTGTCTTGTCTACCATATCATATAGTCTATATGGCCTGCATAGTTAACTTTTGTTTTTAAAACTCTATATTATCCGTAGTATCTATACAATATCAATTTCAACATCCCATAGATGTGCTACCTATATCTTTTTCCATATCTGTGGAAGAATTAGAGTGCATGTAAAAAACCGAAGAAAAGCAAAAAAGCGTGGAAAAGCTAAAACATATAATTTACTACATGAAGGAATCAAAACATTATAATAACTATATTTACCAGATCATAATGACCACAATATGCAATACAACGCACGCAAATATCTTGTCAAGAGTCTGTACATTCTTCAACATTACACGTTGATGCTTGGGGTCATTGTGAAGCAGTAGAAATAATAGCTATGAAGAAGAGAAAAATATCGTGTTTGTATGTTCTGCGGGGGTGGAAGTACTATTACTTCAGCTGTATTTATGATATAACGAAAGTAAGCGTAAATACGTAGCAGTAATCAAAAGCCGTGAATACACCACAATATATCAAATAATTTAAATGTGCATTAGCATGTACAATAAGAAAAATGCATTTAAAAAAAACGACTCACTATTATCACATATATCGTTACATGCTAGTATTTTCTCACTTATTAGAATTCTTAATAGCGCCAGAGCATAATAGTTTTTATTGTTGTCTGCTATAGGATTACGATATGCATATCTACAGACATATATACACCCAATCAAATTAGCTCTTTCGAGTTATGAGAATGAAGAATGCACTAATACAGCTTTAAATATCTGGAGCAATCAGGTTAAAATTTTATACGCTATGTATAAGAATGAAAGAAAAATAATGCTGGACATTCATTTCCCCACTGACTTTGGTAGAGTAACGAGAAGCGGCAATAAAACCACTAATTAGAAGATTTGTTTACTTTAGGGAACGAGTGTAAAGTCATTAAGGTACAGTTTAACTGAGTTTTTTGGAGCATTAGAAGAACCGAGAAGAAGATGCAATTTCATCGAGGACTGTTGCTACCGGCTTGGCCACCCCTAATTGGACTGATTCTAACGTCGCTTGTGATGCAGTGTCAAAGTGCCCCAGCCAAAGATGAAGTGATATTTTACGAAGATTCTCGTTTTGACGGTGTGTTAACATTATTCAGTCTTGCGGATTGGTCTTGATTTCTTCAACTTCAAGCAATCCGTCTTTGCTCTGTCGTAATTGACACATAATCGTTTCTCCATATTTTTGCTGTACCTATTTAGGTGATCGGCTTTTCTTGAATTTGGGCACTGGCTGCTATACAATGGAGCGTGATTGGGACAACAGAATTTCCTCTGTAGACACGAAAGGAAATTGTGTAATGGCATTTGACGAGACAGATTGCAGAGGACGTTCTCTGAGACTGCCACAAAGTGTCTCAGATCTTGGCCGCTTCCAATTTGATAATGCGATAACATCTATCACTGTTTGTACTAGAGATAATGGAGGAATTAGAACGGACAGTGTAGACGGTAAAGGTGGATTAGGTAATGTTGGGTACATTATTGATTACATTACACAATATTATTGTCTCCTGTTTAGTTATGAATAAGAATTTAGTAATTTATATGGGACAAACGGTGTCTTTGTTTTCAGATATTTGGCGTGTTGGACTTGAAGAACATAACAAGTAAGTATTTTTCACTGAATTTAATATAACGTTGTTTCAGGCGACGGTTTAATTTATTATAAATATTTAAACGTCCTTCCTTATTCTAGATACCGTCGCATACATGGCGTACCTGCTTTGAAAGGAGACCGACAGGTGAGTATTTATACAGACGCTTTTTGTAGCTTTCTTTGCTGTTGAGCACATTATGGGTGTTCTGGCTTCATCTCATCTTCGCAATTTTCTCTGGACTGCTTTTCCCATATAGCTTCACGATGATGCGCAAGACCATGCCGACTATCTGGCAAAGAATAATAAATTTGAAGTATCACCTGGTACGACGTATGGAGAAAATCTAGCCACCAGCTATAAGAAGGATCAACTTGACGCAATCCGTGAAATTGTCCAACGTTGGTACAGCAAAATTGAGTACTACAACTTCCGAGATCCTGAATCCAACCGAAATCGTCCAAAAAGTGGTCAGTTCAGTAGCATGGTTTGGAAATCAACGTCGCACATGGGTATCGGTGTGGCAAAAAATAATCGCGATAACAAATGGATAGTGGTTGTGTTTTATGACCCAGCTGCAACGCGAAGTAAATATGGAGAAAATGTATTCCCAGCCTCGAAAGGAATGCAAACGGAGGATCCAACTTTGCTTAGCACGTCAATTTTGGGCAATTTTTATCGTCCCAGAAATAGAAACAAACAACTTGATTAGAGTTCATTTTTCTTAAAAATCTCAGGAAGTGCTGGAATACTTCCAAACATTTTCATATTTTGTTTACACTCTCATTTCTGCTTTCTTATGTTTCCCATGTACATACACATTTCATTTACCTAATTATCANTATTTTGTTTACACTCTCATTTCTCCTTTCTTATGTTTCCCATGTACATACACATTTCATTTACCTAATTATCACTTATCAACATATATTGTTATACCGGGTCACAGGCTACAGGGCATTAAAACCAATGCGCATATAGTCAGTGTGACATCTCGGATGCGTTGTTAGCATCTTTTAATAATGGGAAGTTGGACTTTAAAAATGCCATATGTAAATATAAATATATGTTATTGTTTGCTGTTGTTTAGTTTAAGCCATTCGTGGGTGCATTTAGCTCAGACAGAGATTTACGAAACGAAACCAAACGTAGTATATATCTTGATTTTTTTTTACAAAAATGCATGTTGGGTCTAGTTACTGACCAAATACAGTGCATGCCAACTGTTTTGTCAGTTTTCATTATTTTTTACAGGAAATAAATAATTAATAAATGAGTATATAAGAGAAAAACTACTTTCTTGGTATGTACGTATAAAAAAGTATGTATAAAAAACTATATAGACGTACACATAAATACACGTAATAGGTTGTAGATAAATACATAGTTTCTTGTTATACCTTATTAATTAACAGGTTACTCACCCGCTGTACGAATGTACTCTATAATAACCGTATAAAAATGGAAAAATTTATCTACTGTGCAAAGATCTGTGAAAGATATGTTGTCTTTTTTGTGAAATCCTGCTCAAAGGCAAAAAAAGTAACAAATAAAGTCTGACAGAACACCGAAATGAAATGTTTAAAAGAGCACCGTCTTATACAGGATTTTACAGGTTTTTAACATTCAACATGCATTACATAACAAAATAAAAAATATACATTTATGTATATACATTAAAAGTTCGTCATTTTTTATTTTTTTCTGGTAGAGTAATACCGAAAATAAAATATTTTCGCCGCGTATAATATACTGAGGAAAAAATCATCGTCAACTACTCAGAACTCGTCACGAGCTAATCGACAGATCTTTCTTTCCACAGTCCATTTTACCCTTAGTTCCCGGTCGCCTCATTAAAAATGCAATTTTGTTGGATGTCTAGAGTTCATTTTTCATTTTCATGTAATTTTCATTTCAAGTCCATTCGTTTATGAATTCTGAAGAATCAACATAAAATGAATTTTGTGACAGAACAGAACACGAAATGACATTCAAGCACATGAACGAACAGAATTGAATTGAAAATCAGAAAACAAATTAAAATATGGTCAGGTGTATTATTAGGTATGTGGCATAAAAATACGCTATGACAAAAAACACACGGCAAAGTCAAATAATGTAAAATTAACGTGTTAATTGAATCTACTGTTTCCAAAATGCTTAATTTAGAATTATTTTTTCGTTAATGCCATTCATCAGGTTAACTGTAATACATACATATCGGAAAACACACTATAAGTGCACATTAGAAAAGGGTAAAAAAATTCAATGAACATGGATTTACAAGGGGAATGAAATGGAAATACATTTATGACATGACATGAATTTTCTCACATGAAATCATAATGATTGTTTTCATTTCATTTTAACATGAAATGGCATGAACTACATCACTAGGTTAATCCTATTATATGAATCATGCAGCATGATTGATTCATGCTACAATTGACAAATGCATTACTTTTATGCTGTTTTCCATTACATTCACTATGAACAAACATGTACCAACAGCACCATTAAGATTTTAGATACGCGATTTGACTCAAACAAGCAATTTTTATTACTGGAAGTTGTGTAATAGGCCAGCTTTAAAATAGTTCAATCCCAATTCCAAAGCAGGCATGTACACAACAGAGACTAGACTTTTCACTTGCCACGAGCCGGTTTACCTTTGTCATTTTCTAGTAGTCGCTTGAAAAACAACCTCTCCCCCGCAGGTTTTTGCGTCTTAATGCATGTAAGTTGGTTCCAGTAGCAAAAACATTTTTTCCCATGTCAAATAACACCTTGATTATTATTGTTCTTGGTCTATATTCGGTTTTCATGCAAAAGTAATTGCACTAATTCCATCTTTTCATAAAAAGGGTGGATCCTAAATCCTTGCACTTCTTGCCCACAACCTACGACAAACAAAGAGAAGAGTCAATATGTGAAAGTGGCAGCAATTGAGTGGGGTAGGTATTAAATTAATTTTTGAATACTAGATCGAAACACCTTTGGGTAGGCCGGCACAATAGAATTTTGAATCGCTACTTTATTGCAATAGTATAACTTTACGTGTGCAGTAATGGTGACTTCTGGAGGTATATAATTATCATCACAAAGAGAAAAAAACTTGCCGATTCTTACCAATTATAACTTCCACCAAAACCCTACTACTCCCACACAAACTAGTACATATATTCCATTCATGTTTGGTAGCGCCAAAACTTGTAATGACGATATATATCTTGACTATATGACCATGGCGGAACATAAAAATCGCATGGTATATAGCTTGCTACTAACAAAACCAAGTTTCTTACCGGCAACGCTTCAGCAACCCCACAAAATAGTATCTTGTGTAGATTATTAGAGAAGTGAGATCATACACAAGATTTCAACTTTCAATGCCTACATGATGACTGGTTGTAAAAACTTCTTTCTGGGTGATCTTGATCATTCAAGCTCATGCAGAGTAGCAAAGTTTTAGCAGCGTAGTAAAATGTAAATGAGGAAAAAGCAAGGAAAAGGAAATTCGACCACTACTGAAGACTTTTTTTTTTGCGCAAGGAAATAAAAATGTCAAAGTGTCTTCATTTTTTAACTGTTAGTCGATGCAAATACTCCGCGGATGAGGCAAGTACACCCACACAATCGTCATAAGATACGTCGTTGAAAAGGGAGCCGCCGAGTTTGACCTTCCCATACAGCATAATATATTTTCAGCAAATGTTCTACCCACAAATACATTTCGTTTTTCTAAGAATTTTTCCAAGTTAGCGCGGATTAACCTTGTTAATTTATTACTGCTTTTTTCTGCATTTTTTCTTCAAGTAAGTAATACGCTTCACGTGCGATGTGACTAGATATCAAGTAACACACGGCAAATCGTTAGACGGAATGACACAAACACTTACGTCATTGTACCACATACATGAAGGCTGATGCATATAAAAACTACCTAGATAAAAGTAGGTACGTGTGTGGCTTAATGGTGCCTATTAGCTGCCCATGCATAGTAAATGTAAGTGTAATTGGTGGCAACAAAATAGATGTCCAAATAGAAAAGATAAAACTTTTGACGATCTGTCCTTTCTCTAGTGGGAGTTTCCTTTGCCCATAGATAGCCACAAGAGGCCAGTCAAACTGAAGCATTTAAAAATGAGTGCGATTTTAATATTTTTTTAAAAAAAAGCTTGTAGGTATTTTGGCGTATTTGCTGTGCTAAGAGTCACACGATGAATCATACGACGCGAAGGAGGACTCGAAAAGCAGAAGGAGTTGTGTGCATTTTACTGCTAATGTGAGAGGAAAGGAGGAGTGGGAAACTAGTTATATAAGGCGGCTGATACACAACTGTGGAGCTCCTCTCAGCACCAAGTCATTCTTTCATCAAGGACATTAGTGGATCAGTTTATAATAAAAGGTTGTTCCTCAAGCTGGAGGTGTTTCCAGTTTTCACATTGCAAGACAAGCTTTGGTCATTTTTATCAGAACCATCTTTCATCCTGTGCTATTGTTCTTGTTGACAGATTTTTGTTTCCCTAAAGTAGAAAAAAGAAGAAAAAAAGCTTTTAACAGAGTAAGATATTAGCATGGATCAATCAGCAGATCAGGGACATTCTAAGGAGGAGGTCAAATGGAGCACAAGCACCACAACCAAATCTTGGAGCTCAACATCGTCTTCTTCGGCAACGCAGAACGAAGAATTAAATAACAAGCTGGGTTTTGACAAAACCTTTAATTCGGCTAATCAACTGGGGTTTGATAAGACCCTCAGTTCTGACAGCGTCAATAAAAGTTTCAGTTCTACTGGTCAGGTGGGTTTCAATAACGGCATCACTGCCAATCGACAGACCTTTGCAAAGACAATTACATTTGATGGACAAGGCTTCGATAATACCACAACAGATCAACGCGGCTTTGATAATAATATCACTTCCGATCACCACATCATTGACAAAGCTTTCACTACTGGTCAAGTGGGTTTCAATAAGACTATTGTTACTAATCAACAGACGACGCCAATTATTAGTCTCGGTTGTGATAAGATTGTTACTACCAAGTGCGTCGAAACAACCATAACCTGTGATCAAGTGGGGTTAGATAACACTTCAAATTGTATGGGCTTTGATAACGCAATCATATCTGATCAACACACTATTGACAAAACTTTCACTTCTGGTCAAGTGGGTTACGATAAAACTTTCTCTACTAATCAGCAGAGGTTTGATAAAACCATCACTTCTGATGGTCTGGGGTACAATAATACCACTCCAAATCGTCTGGGCTTTGATAAGACGGTCACCACTAAGAGCTTTGAAACGACCATAACTTCTGATCGAAGTGGACTAGATAATATAATTTCAGATCACGAGGACTTTGATAATACCATCACTTCTGATCTACATAGAATTGATAATAATTTCACTAGCAGTGGTCAAGTGGGTTACAATAAGACAATTACTACTAATCAGCAGAGCTACGACAGGGTCGTCCCTTCTGACCGACCGGGATTCAATAACTCGCCTCCAATTCGTGTGGGGCTTGATAAGACCTTGACTACTAATCACCAGACCTTTGAGAAGAGGACTTCTTCTGATGTAGTGGGATTTGATAATAATATTCCACATCGACCTGGCTTTGATAACACCATTGTTACTTCTGATCATCATATTGACAAAACTTTCACCACTGGTCAAGTTGGGTTCGATAAGACAATCACTACTAATCAGCAGAGGGTCGACAGAACCATCACTTCTGATCGCTCGGGGTTCAATCAACCAGTCCCCAATCGTCTGGGGCTTGATAACACCGTCACGACTAAGAGCGTTGAAACTACCGTAACTACTGATCGCGTGGGATTAGATAATTCCAGTTTATATCGACCTGGTTTTGATAACGATATTACCACTTCTGATCAGCATACCATTGATAAAACTTTCACTACTGGTCAAGTGGGTTTCGACAAGACTATCACTACTAATCAGCAGAGCTACGATAGAATTACTCCATCTGACAGACCGGGATTCAATAGTCCTAATCCAAAACTTCTGGAGTTTGATGAAACGATAACTACTAAAAAACAAACCATTGAGCAGAAGATTACTTCGGATCGAGTGGGGGTGGAACACCCAATTCCAAATCAACCGGGCTTTGATAACGCCATTCCGCGACCTGGCTTTGATATTGCCACTCCAAATAGACCGAGCATTGATAACGCCGTTCCTCGACCTGGCTTTGATAACACCACCCCAAACAGACCGGGTTTTGACAACGCTCCAAATCGACCTGGCTTTGATAACGCTGTTCCTCGACCTGGCTTTGATAACACCACTCCAAACAGACCAGGCTTTGACAACGCCGTTCCTAGACCAGGTTTTGACAACGCTCCAAATCGACCTGGCTTTGACAACGCTGTTCCTCGACCCGGCTTTGATAACCCCGTCCTAAATCGACCTGGATTCGATAACGCCGTTCCTCGACCTGGCTTTGATAACACCGCCCCAAGTAGACCGGGATTTGACAACGCCGTTCCTAGACCAGGTTTTGACAACGCTCCAAATCGACCTGGTTTTGACAACGCTGTTCCTCGACCCGGCTTTGATAACCCCGTCCTAAATCGACCTGGATTCGATAACGCCGTTCCTCGACCTGGGTTTTGACAACGCTCCAAATCGACCTGGCTTTGATAGCCCCACTTCACATCGCCCCGGGTTTGAAAGCCCTTCTCCAAATCGCCCTGGGTTTGAAAGCCCTTCTCCAAATCGCCCTGTGTTTGAAAGCCCCACTCCAAATCGACCTGGTTTTGACAACGCCATTCCTCGGCCAGGCTATGATAACACCATTATTTCTACTGATCATCGTGTCGATAAAACTTTTACTTCTGGTCAAGTGGAATTCGATAAAACTATCACCACTAATCAGCAAAGCTTCGATAGACCCATCCCTTCTGACCGGCCGGAATTCCATAACCCCTCCCAAAATCGCCGTGGCTTGGACACAACCATCACTACCATTGAAAAAACCATAACTTCTGATCGGGTGGGATTAGATAACCCTATTCCAAATAGGCCTGGCTTTGATAATACCATAATTACTTCTGATCATCAAATTGACAAAACATTTACTACTGGTCAAGTTGGGTTCGAGAAAACTGTCAAGACAAAACAGCAGAGCTACGATACAACCCTCACCTCTGATCGTTCGGGATTCAGTAATGCCCCATCAAATCGTTTGGGCTTTGATAAGACCATAACTACTAATCAGGAGACCTCTGAGAAGACCATTAATTCTAATCGGCTCGGATTGGATAACACTATTCCAAGTCGACCTGGCTTTGATAACTCCATTGTTACTTCTGATCAGCATACCATTGATAAGACTTTCACTACCGGTCAAGTGGGCTTTGATAAGACAATCACGACTAATCAGCAAACCATTGATAAAACAATCACCTCGGGTCGCCCGGGATTCAATAATACCCCTTCAAGTCGTCTGGGCTTTGACAAGACAATCACTACTAATGAACAGACTTTTGAACAGACTATAACATCAGATCTAGTGGGTGTAGATAATATTACTCCAATTCGACCTGGTTTTGACAACACCATTATTTCTTCAGATCAACATACCATCGATAAGACTTTCACTAATAATCAAGTCAGTTTTGATAAAACCATCACTTCTAATCAACAGAGCTCTGATAAGACTTTCACTTCCGGTCAAACGGGCTTCGATAAGACTCGACAGAGCATTGACAAGGCCTTTAATTCTTCAACCAATCAACTGGATTTCGACAAAACATTCAATACCATCAACAGCTCTACTACCCTTGGAAAGGAAATTAAAATCAACGTTGACAACCGGGGAATTGATAGCCATAATAATAGACGTCAAAGTAGCACCACTTCTACTACTTCTACAATGCACTCGTCTACATCTACCACAACGATCACAGGTCACTATGATTTATTAATGAAGTTTACATAAGTAGTTACTACATTATTACCACAACCGCCATTTATCAATCTGTAACAAAATATTTTTTTTCTTGTTTCAGAAGCGAGAGAAGCTGCTGTGATCGAGCACAACAAACATCGGCGAAGACATGGTGCTCCAGACGTAAAGCAAGATGCTAGGGTAAATGAATATTTATTTAGTAACTACACAGTACCCAAATAGTCTACCATACAAATTATTCTGAGAAAGTAAATAAAAACCTGATTAATAATTAATCGTGCGAATAACATCTCATTCAGCTGAATGAAGAAGCCCAACGTTATGCCGAGTGTTTGTCGAAAGGAAACAAGGATACCTTCAAAACATCCCAAACGCATAAATATGGAGAGAACATTGCAACCAGCGTTCAGAGAGACAAAGTGGAGGCAATCAAAGATGCAATTACAAGAATGTACGACACTGTAAAGTTTTATGACTACCAGCGCCCAGGATTCAATGTGGATAACAAGCCTACAGGCCTTTTCACGAGCATGGTTTGGAAATCAACGGAGAGGATTGGAATTGGCTGTGCTTGGAATCAAGTGGAGGAAAATTATTCCATTGTTTTCTATTACGATCCAATGACAAACATCAGCAACAACTTCAAGGATAATGTGCTTCCCCCTCGTGGTTAAACACGTAGATGGTGGTGCATGACCAGTGGCAATTGCATGTTAGTAAGTACACACGGACCCCATTATCGCTATAAAAAAAATTCATCTTATTTTTTTTGCTTTTCGAATATAAATATGTAATACTTTTATTTCGATTTTGATTCAAGCCTGAGAAAAATATGTAAATGCAGTAAAATCGTTATCCTTAATAATAGTAATAAGTGGAAGAGATGTTTTATGGGAGCTCGGGCAATTATAATTCACTTTTATTAATGTTACATTTTCCTATTTAACCTGGATCTGCACGATTCTCTAACAGTTTATTCATTTTGGATTTTTTTCGTGCACTTTAATAAACATAATAAATCTAAAGTTGTTTTACCCTAAATGTTTTTGCAACAAATGCCAAAAGTGTGATATTTTTGTTTCGGTACAAAATAGCGTAGAAAAATGTCTAAAATACTTTAAAACCTGGCACGTCGGGAGCAAATGCAACGCAAATGTCTAGGTCAGTTCAAGTTCACACCATCTTCACACGCATTACGCTTGGGTTTTTTCATGATGCATTTTGAAATCCGAATTTTTACACTTAGGTGCGTCTTTAGTGAACCAACTGCGACTTTCCTGGTAACCATCAAACGTGTGTTGTCTGATCATTTTTTAAATTGATAGTATGAACAAGATGAGCCTTGTTCCAAGAATAGATTTACATGAGTTATTGAATTTTTCGTGATGCGCAACTGCATCTTCCCGTCTCCCGTGTCATATTGAACACGTGCAATAATGCAACTGCAGTGCACTGAATGTTCCATGAAACTCCATATTCCATTTCTTTCCAATGATGCATACAACTATCAGTTAGATTTTATTACAGAAATTTACAGTACGAATTTCATCATTATGCACAAAAGTACATCTAATAATCATTTCAGTAGAAACGAAGCTATAATTTTGATTGCAATACAATAATATTCATAAAGCAAGCACAACCATGAATAAACGTTACAAAATAAACATAAATAAATTGCCATTTACGAAAATCTGATAGTGATCAAGAGAATCCGTATACGTACAGATCCGTATCTGTACTTGTACATACATGTCTTCAAGTGTCTCATCATTAAGAAAATTGCCTTTGTCGACTCACCCTTACTGTCTTTTGAAACTCTGAACTCACTCTCAAGACACGAGTATTGTCGCCCACGCATTTATTTCGTGTCAATAACCAAGCTAGCCCAAGAAGGTAGAAGATTACAATACACATCCTTTTTAGTAGTATACAACGTGTAACAAAAAATCACAAGATCCTAAAGCAAAACTTGTACAGAAAACATTCGTTGACTGTCCGTTTTGTCGAAGCTTTTACTATCGCGAGGTATGACTCAGCTTCAAATTGAACGTATTTATCTTGGCAGTTAAAAACGTTAATAAATTATATAAGTACGAATAAATTTTCCTTGCGAGTAAAATTTTTATGTAAAAGAATATTTTGCTGGCTATTAAATGTAAAGTATACCAGGCGTTTAATCTGTGGATCATATCTTGTGGGTTTTCCGCTAATTTTTTATTTCTGGTTTATTTTTCATGTATTCGATAATGTACATACAATCCATTTTGCGAAAATGCGGAGGACGACAATCTGGTCATATACTTTCATCTTACAATTTTATTAGCAACGCGTACAATTTTTCTCTTGTGGTAAAACATAAACTTTTTTTTGCTTATTTGCCCTTGTTTTTATGAATGAAGGTGATTGAAAATAAAATCTTTACTATCCCAGTTGGCGCAAATATCATCAGCGCTACTAGTTACTCATCATCAATCAATAAACTTTTTAAAAACTTTTCTCTCTCCTGCCCACACGTTTTCTTTCGAGAGTCGCATATTTTACTGGAGTGGGATATTTTGTGCTCTAGTCCCAGAATATTTTTTATTGCTATACTGTCTTGGTGTATATTTTATGACAAATCGTACGACCCTTTTGCAAAGCTGAAGAAAATTTACTTGTTGATGGTTGGCAGTGAAGTTGCAAAACAGAATTTCATCCAAGTTTTCTCAAGCATTGGAAACAACTGACGTTGGAAACATACTAGCTAAGATTTACAGGGTTTCGTTCAGCGTACTCCATCGACTAATCTTTCTAAAGGAAATACAAACGAAAATGGCAGACCGAGGATCAAGTGGTAAATACCTACATTAAAAATTATTGTAAATAGAATGCAGACAATAAATGAATGTTTGTGACATGTTGTCTATTCGTTGTTTCCGGCTAATATAGAAGGCAGGCATGTCGCTATCTCGGAAGTAAACAAGTACCGAGAAGTCCAAGGTCTTCAACCTGTGAGAGGTGACCAGAGGGTAAGGAGAAAGCTTATAATAAAACACTAAAAGATCGTTATACGGGAATTTTGTTCGTACTAGTAATAACAACAAATTATGATCCATTTAGATGCACGAAGAGGCTCAACGATATTCTGATACGGTGGCAAAGACAAGTGTGTTCAAACCAGCTGGCACATACCAGTACACGGAAAGGTTGGCTACAAGTTATAAAAGGGATAAAGTTGAGGCTGTAAATGAAGTATTGAGAAAGTGGTTTGATGGAAATCTCCAGTATCACGGTTTTGATCGTGTTACTAAAATTGGAATAGGGATTTCTTGGGATGACGTAAATGACAGACATGTAATTGTTGCGTACTTTGGTAAAAGCGAGGATTAACAACTGTTTTCCTAATTGGTTTGAATTGAATACATACAGGAAACGCATTTTGATTCTGTCATTCCATCTCATTAAAACTTTTCTTGAGTATTTTCCATTCCGAGTTGATTCACCTTTTAATTTTCTATATTATTTTTGTTTGTCGATACACACGTGCATGTATTTACAGACGCAGATTTGGTCGGCCGCGGTGTTACTTCTGCTTTTGTTCCATTTCTTAAAAATCCTATTACGTAAATTACAAACATCCCGATTCATACCGATTTCTCATGAATGGTGGATACGTACAGCGGAGCTTTTTAGTATGTAATAATAACAACTTACACAATGATAATCGTTTCCCGTCATATTATCTAGATGTAAATCTACTCAAATTTATTGTATTACTATTGTCTTTTTCTGTTTCTGCGAAATCTATTTATATTATCTCTTTCATCTGGGAAGGTTTCATAATTTGCCTTACTAATCACATTCCAGCAACTTATTGAAAATATATATATATCAGTGTACAAATTATATCATGAAAGATTAAAGTAGACAATAAATTTTTTAACAATATAAATCATACAAACTGTTGGGTATTTAATTGACGTTTATAAATGTGAATCAGTACCAAAATTCTCCTGCACTTTTTAGTCAAAACTATATCTTATCTGATTGGCAGACATTTTTCTTGTCAGCAGATAATAAAAAAATTATTGTACAGCATCAGAAATTTTTATTTTGAACTAGCTAATAAGACCCGTTCTCGAACTCGAATATGCAGTCTCTGTATCTATCTCTGAAAACCATTCCACGCAATCTAAAGGTCAAACAAAGCCAGTCTCATTTGATGAATAATTATAAACATAATTAAAAATAATTGTACAAAAATGGATACAAAGTTTGTACAAGATGTCAAAAAAATGTTTATCACCATTTCGGACCCCATACGTAACAATTACTCCTTCCTTGCGCGGGGATGACGTAAACGCGGCGAGAAGTTGTGACAAGTTTATGACGTCCGTGGGATAAACAAGAAGTTTAATCCAGGTATTATGATCTGATTTTTACAGCAACAAGCCATTTAAAAAAATTACGTCATTTGAAAAATCAAACTTATTCACAACCCGTGTGGGAGCGTAAACAATCATTATCGGAAGATGACCGACAAGCAAGCTATAAACACGGCGACATGACAGCAGTATGTGTTGTGCTAACCGCCGCGACACTGCCACTAATCGTAAGAAAACGGCCGCCTACAATGGTCCGATGATTTAATAGATCGCCTCCAAACACCTGTAAAACACCTTCAGAAAGTACATATGAAAATTGGAGGTGAAATAAAACCAAAAATACAACCCATGTGATACTGCCCACAGATAGAAAATGTTTGTGTACTAAATACCAGTGAAATATGCACATATTGCACATTCGTATTCTTAAATAAATAAAAAGGCAGTTATTGACGTATCAAATTTCATTTTTCACAAGCTAATGAGGTAAAAAGCTAACGTTTGATCTGAGTAGAGTGTTCAATCGGCTTTCACAGTGTATTGTGCGCTCATCGTTGCCTAAAGCTTTTTAATAACTCCGAACCGTGGTGGCGACTAGGGAATAACGATACACCATTATTTTAAGCCATCGTAACAAGTGTCCCTAATTGACCCCGTCCATTTGCG
>JAHZNB010002666.1:0-11336 GCA_027744295.1 Callyntrura guangdongensis | reverse complement strand
ACACATTAGAACATTACCTATTTGATGATCAAAAGTGTAGATGCAGATGATTTCTACAATTAATTATTTTAATCTTTTGATTTGATTAATAGCAAGTACATATATTTTGGATAATCCAAACCCAAAAGGAAATGAGCCGTCAGCAAAACTTTTTATTTCTTCCTTCACACACTGTACCTACATTCATCCCACCTGTGACACTAAAGTTACATGGAAACTTTTGTACAAAACTGCTTTATAGAAGGCCATTTATAATAACGACTAACGATGAACGAAGTATTAGTTTCAGCATTGCTATAATTACATCCATGATCTATGGCTTACTCTATAGTCTCGCTCAGGACAGGACTAGTCCTTGAATGCTTATGGGTAATTACATTTAATGTGATCACATTAGCCGGACAAGTACTTGTACTAAACCCAGCTTGAAGCAAATCTAAAAACTGTGCTCAGCCGCTCACACATTTCCTAACTTTACCTGCAAAAAATTGCGGTAGCCAAAAAATGCTGTACCTGTTGTCTCGTTAATGTTCGTTCTCCTGCTTCTTCACTCTCGTAATTTTGGCATTGCATGCCTCGCGGTAGTATGTATAAAGCGTGGCGAATTCACTTTACTTTGTTTTTGGTAGAATGCAATATATATATACATATGTAATAATGTTAACCCAGAACTCATTTTGAATCTAAAATGTTGATGTTATCAAGCAAGCTTTAAAACTGAAATACTTGGCATAATTCATTCATCATCAACATCAGCAGCATTTTTTATTTAATCCAAGTGCCATAAATGGTCCTCCATTTAACCCAGACGTGTACCATTGCGGTTGTATAGAATTTTTCTTTTATATGTATATCTATTTCTGATATACTGTCATAATCATAATGATACACCTTACATTGTGACAGAAGCATTTCATTCATAAACACTCAAGCCCAAGCTACGCATATGCTGTTGCTGTATAATATCTGCATGTTTTCCTACATCTGTCTTCCTTGTCAGACAGAATAAAAATTGTGCGCATTGTAGTTTAGTCACTGATTGATATTGAGATAGTGATTCTATTAATTTGAGTTCCAAACAGAAAAGTGGTTGGGGTTCTCCTGCTTCTGCTTCTCCGAAACAAAAAAATCAGAACTTGAGATCAACCTCAATTCACTTTCACTTTCCCATGCTTGGCGTTACCCATCGGCGATCTGTTGAGCGAGCAGTAAGTTTAAGGTGTCCGTACATCAACAGGCAAACACACTCCGCTCACAACAACTTGTTCGTTATTTCGCTACATTTGGCATGATGCTGTTGTTACATAGACATAACCTGAACCGTTTAAACAAGTACCATCACATTACATTATTCAGCTTGAATTGGTGCATATAATCATAAGCGCCGTGTACGCCCTTGGCCAAATGCACAAAGACTACGCGAAATTATGAACACGTCTACTTAGATAAGAAAAATAGTAATAGTATACGAAACTCTTCATCATTATCATCATTGTTCGTTTTGTCTCACTTTTTCCTTCGTTCAAGCACAATTTTTGCAACTCATCGACAACTGCTCTGGCAGCGGCAGCAAAACCGTTTTTATCGCTATCACGCATGTAAATGCAAGCGTACTGATAAGCTACTCACGCTTTCAAAGTTGTATTTATTTGACCAAATGGCACCTTAATATGGTCAGGACTTTTTTATTTGAAAGAAAAAACATATTTTGCACATTTTAGCTATTTCCTTTTGAGTGGGGTAATGGTTCCTAATAGTAGTCAGTGTGGCAGTGTTTCCCCTTGAAATTCGTGTATGATTGAGATTATAAACTTGTCGGCGATACACCTTCAATGAACAATGCTTTTGGCAACAATATTACATAAATTGAACTTTAAAATTGCGCCTGTGATCGCCCCATTAAATCTAGAACGCCGCTGCGCATCAAGATCATCATTTGCGTTATTATGTATTATAATGAATCATAAATGATGGATAGAGATGGTTTCATTGTGAAATATGTGCACACGTTCATGAAATGAATTTATTGTATTATTGAATGAATAAAAGTAAAGGTGCCTATTTATGTCGTAATTGTGCAAATTTTGATACTCAATTACTACTCTCGTGTTCACGTTTTAATTTAGAAATGGCAAAGTATTCAGGCTTCACCTATTGAATAGTGTGATTTTTTAAAGAATGGAAAGTCAACGTTAATTTTATAGACATTTCCATTTCTAAAGGGCCTTGATTGTAAATAAAATGAACAAGTTTTTATTATATTGATGACATGTACAAAGCATCACATTTCATACCATGAAATCTTTATTGGTATTGCTAACATTGAGAAAGTGGAACTACTACAGGAGCTGAACAGGGGAACACAAAAATTATATTAAACAATTAGGTCGTCTTTACATGGGTAATATACAAGACACGCGGAAATATTGGTCATGTGTCATAGTGTCATGTCATGTCCTCGACATCTCCAATATGATCTTGATGTCGGGAATAAACACATCGTACAAAAATCTCTTAGATGAAATAATAAATGTTCAAACTCATGCATCGGGATGTTTAGACGCTGCTGCATTCCAGTTTTCGATATTAATCTTATCTGTTTGTCGTTAGAATTATGGGATGGACAACAGAAAAATGTGTGTTTGACATAATAAGGCAAAAAATACACATTTCCGCACAACATATCTCACTCTGATATATAAAAGTTATGATGATTTTATCTGAGGTTTATTTCATTCGACTGTTGAAAATGTGTCAAAAGATTATATTACAAGCGACCTTGAGCTGTTTTTTGTACATTTGGCTAAAGAATTCAGTCTATATAAACAACGCCAATAAAAGTATTTTGGCCAATGAAGCATATGGTAAAAAAATAGGAGCATCGCTATAATAAAAGTAATTATATGTTTCAAGTTATTGTAAAATATAGGCAACTCTCCATTTAAAAATTATTTCTAATGTTTGTGCTAAAATGGCAGACTTATAATTAAGGGGTTGAAACAGTTTGCAAAAAATGGCAAATTATATTATGTTAATAACAAAATGAGATAAAGTCCGTCGGTATTTTTCTGAAAAAGGCATAACATTACACTACCTTTCGTCATTCCCTGTATAGTAGGTACGTGGTTTACAATAAGATTCTTATACCAGTATAAGCTGCAATTCACCACGAAATTGAGATTTTCATTGNCATTCCCTGTATAGTAGGTACGTGGTTTACAATAAGATTCTTATACCAGTATAAGCTGCAATTCACCACGAAATTGAGATTTTCATTGAATCAAGCCATGCACCGTCAATTAGAACACACTTATTTTTATGTCGTAATTGACAATTTTAAATTTTGTCGTCGTCACATTATCTGATAGGGGTTTGTCAGTAAAACTTTCCCAATCTTAGTCAACCGTTACAAAAATGGCTGCTTAGATAGGTATGCATTAAAGTTACTCTATCCAACTTTTCCATTTCTACCACCACTGCAATATGATTACATACATACATTATACTGATTGTAGTGCTTTGTAATTTTATTCGTATGAATCATGTCATACGACCATACTATATAAATCTTACATGTATCTCTTTGACATTTTACAAGAGTGCAGGGTAAAACGTCTAATTTTTTTTACCCTTTTTGACATAATTAATGCATTCGAAACAGGTCATTACATTTTAGCAGCATGCAATGGACAAACACGATTGAATTGGATAAGCGACAAACATCAAAGACGAGATGAGTGGATTGCACGATACCCAGAAATAGTCAACGTAGAGCTGTGTCGTTGTGAATGAATATAAAGTAAAGAGTGGTTGTACATACATATACCTGCGTGTTATTTTTGCTTTTTATAATAATATGCAGTGTGTACACAGTGTAGTATGTAGGTACGTAATACATTATTACGCCGCTCTCAGATACTCCTTCAGATTTTGTTGTGACTTGTGACGGGCTGTGTGCTCGCAAGCAACACATTTTTGAGTTTTAAAGTACAATTTCCTGTTATACATTTTTCTCATGAAAACAATTTTCGCTAATTCAGTCGACTGTGCCAGAAATGTGATTTAGTTGCAGTCAACTAGTAGCAGTTACGTTTAAACTACACAAGACCTGCATCAAACGACCTCATAAGTTAGAAAAGAAACACGCAGGTGTGTAGTATTGAACAAGCGCCTACATAACTCGGATGAAATACGGTGGTAATAACACCGAGTGACTGGCTTTTTGCTGGTTGTCTCAACGCTGATAAGCTTAGGATCTAGTTAAATAAATAGTCATAATAATAATAATAATAACAAGAAAATGTCGGTGTGCGTGTACGTACTTGAACGCACGATTAACTCTGAAATGGCTTGACGTGATTTTGAAGACGACGATCGTCGGCAGTTGTTGTTCCCGTGTATTCATCATAATGATGATGACTGTGACTTTAGCCTCAACCACCAAGTGAGTCAGCAGCTGTGAATTGGACTCTTTCCGTTTGCCTTTCGTACACAAAATACATTTTTCGCCTTCTTTTCGCGCTGTAGTAATAATGAAGTCGGCAATTTTCATTAAAAGGAATTCATCGGCAAAGTGTAGTAGTCTCATTATTTTTGCTCTTACAAACTCAATACATCCTGTTGTTTGGAATGTCCTTACTACCCTATTTTCATTGTAAAAAGTCATATAGCAGAACTGTCTCCGTGCTATTTGTATATTTTTAAGGTTTATGTAACGCTCAAGTACAGCTTGATTTAATAGAGTGGTGGACGGGCTGCCATTGAATGAGACCACTAATGAATCAATTCACCTATATTCAAATTTTCTTCCAAGGAGAATGTATGAAAAGGATGGTAAAGTGTACCAGTATTCGTTTTAGATTCAGCAGGTACCTTGCTTTTTAAGCAGGAGTCCTTTGGCCGTCTGTCCATAGCTACCGAGATACGAATTTAAGTTCGATTGGGGCATATTCTTGTGTACAACATGTATTTGTGTGCACAACCGTTGTCCTGTGCCAATCAATGCTTAAATCTATACAAGTTCTGCGCAACGGTATTCTTCTTGTGACAGAATACAGCTAATTTAATTGTTTGGAGGGAAAGAACTCTATAAACCTGTGCAAACACCGGTTCTGTTTTGACGATGATGTTGGTATGTCACATTCATTCATCGTCAAATTCATCACATTTTCCTTCAGTCGGAATTTTACACGGCATACCATTGGGAGTACTAATGCATAACAGATCTACTCAGGTATTTTCTACAGTGCACATGTACTTGACGATGATGACTAGTCGACTAGTATATAGTAGTGGTATATGGTGATGTCCGTATCCGTACAGTCATAAATCGCACATACACACAGTAGCCAGAATATGTTTCAAATTGAACATGAGCGCAAAAAGCAACACCAAATAGTGTGTGTTTGTTTACCTAGTTGACAGTACAGTAGAAAAGTGCCACTGTAACAATAATCACGGTTTTAACAATACCCTGCAATTTTGTCACTTCATGTTAGTACACAAAGAATATTATTCACGCTTCATCATCATCATGCATCGTCAACAGAGAACAGCGTTTTTCGGTGCAGTGAATCGTTTCATCATTATTTATGTTTTCTCTCCCTTTCTGACTGACTTGATTTTTCTGTTGTGTGTGCATGCGTGAGTATGGGTACCATCATCAACCAGTACAGCAACCGTGCATTAAAAAACCTTCAGTAAACTGCGAATTTAACTTTGTCTCATATCTGCTGTGATCATTCACTAAAATGTACATATCTGCACTCTGTCACATAAAAGAGGTAAGAGGGGTAAAAACACAAAGCTTCATTTTAGTTTCTCTTATTCTTATTTTTTTCGTGCTCTGATTAAGAAGTTGAATGAACACACAAAAAGGTAGTAATGATGATGCCTCATTTAAGATTCTTTTTGAACAATGACAAGCCTGTAAAAAGAGCGGGTGGAAATATATAATATGGTTATCAAAACTAGCTTCTCCCTGCTGAATTGTTGTAAACTCCATTTTGTTACCGTACTATGTACATGCGAAATAAATAATAATAATACATATTTATCAAGTTCAACCGCATAAACTTCAATTGGGGGAAGCAAACGTACAAACGATCCAACGTACTGAATTCTAACGTATCCAATCCCAGAAAAGTTTTAATGGTCATGCGATTAAATAAGGAAGGTAGGAGAACGTTGTATGTAGGCTTGTATATTAATTTTGTTACATTACGATGAGTTGAGTTTGTCTGTAGATTTGAAAGTAATGCAACCCGTTGTTGGTGATTATTTAGGTGTAGAAATGTCGCCACACCTATGTCACTGTTTTTGCTGGTTCCATCCGTGAACATACAAAGAGGTGAGCACATGATGATAGTGATGAAACATTACGCAAATCATCATTTCAAGTCGAATATATTGAAGTTGCTCATAAACCTAAAACTATCAAGTCGACATCATCATCGTCAGAGGAAGAAAACACCCGCTGCGGGACAAACAAAA
The DNA here is from genome assembly GCA_027744295.1 of Callyntrura guangdongensis. NCBI lineage: Eukaryota > Metazoa > Arthropoda > Collembola > Entomobryomorpha > Paronellidae > Callyntrura > Callyntrura guangdongensis. The sequence goes on along the minus strand of JAHZNB010002666.1, from coordinate 4,844 downwards.
TGATTTATGAGTGTTTTCTGTTTTAATAGCATATCATTCCTGCATAACTCTTTTACAGTTAAGATTTTTGGAGTAGACTATTATAAAAATGTACTCGGGGGAGACTCTTCTGACAATGCTTTATAGCTGGGTATATAACCATCACCAGCATCAAAATGGAAATGTCACATTGCTTCGTTGATGATTAGTCATTTGTTGACAGCACCGTGCATCACATAATCACAACACAGTTTTTTTCAATTTGATTGACGTTGGCTGCTCGGCTGGTGCTATCCTTTTTACTGCCTTTATCAAATCGAGCATCGACCTTACAATACATATGTAGCGATCATAGCGATGTATGTATGCAGCATGTGTGAGTAGTGTATAAGACGTTATTTATAAAACGTTGTTCAAAACTCATCCCAACTCCCAACCGACAATAGTAAACGACAGCTTGGTGTCGCCCTTTACTTTATTTTGATGTAGCTATTTCACTGCCCGATGATTGATTACCACAGTACATATAAGTTTACATGAGTAATGTAAAAATAATTGGTGAAAACAATTACTACAGTGTGATCATAGAACCGCCCACTATGCTCCCATTGTCATTCATTTGTTGTCAGAATGGAGATTTGTTGCAAAAGAATGTAGGTTCGTGCCTGTACTTTGTGTGCAGGTCTTTACACCAGGATAGGATTTCGGAGCACGGCCCTTGAACTGTATTCACAATTGTGTAGGAAATGATAACACGGCGTTTGTTATTAGAGAAAATCCCTTTTGTTTATACCCGTCGTTGGCTGTATTAGCAGGGAAGACAAAGTTGAGTATGGAGAAGCGAGATGCGTACCTCCAAGTTATGTACGCGCCGACAGGAGAGATTTAAAAGAGATGCAACTTTCCCATTTCCAAGTTTCTTCATCTTATTCGATGTCGTTGTCGTAAGTTGTATTTCTTGCTCGGTTCCAATAACGAAAACCCCGTAAATCTTGCCGGGAATTAATGTGAGATTAGCCAAGATTAAGTTGTTGATCGAATATCGGCTTACCCATCCCCCATAAACCAAATTCCGCATTCACCATTTACCATTCGTCGTCCTACATAGCGAGACAGGAGAGACAGAAGGAAGGAGTTTCACTTACTGAATTAATGTCTGCAATAAAAAAGGGGTGAAGAAACTCTGCTGGATTTACCGATTGATTCCAAAATCCACGTGATGATGATGATGATTGTCGTGCACGCATCTTCATCGAATTTCTCGCGCGGCGATGTACGTACTTGGGAAACGCGGCATTTTCGAGATGGGGTCTTTCTTCCAGCAGACAGGGAGCGAGAGAGAAAGAAAGGCTCGAAGCATGGCCGAAGGAAAAGTGGCTGAAAGAAAGAAGAATCGCTGTTGTACTTACTTCTATATTATGCTGGACCTTTTCTTCTTTTACTGCAACTTTCTTTTGTGTTTTGGTTGTTGCCACCATACTGGCTTCAACCGAAGATTTTATCCGGCGGAAAAAGTAATAGAAAACGGAAAAGTGCTTTCATCTGACAGATCAACATACATGTTTTTTACTAATACCGCTTTCAGTATACCGACACACACATTAATTCTCCCATTTCTCGTATTGACCATTTGGAAGGAAAGAGGAAACCAAAAGAAAAAGTCAATAATGCTGCCAGATAGTACAATGTACCTACACAACAAATCCACTTGAATATACTGTTGTCATCATAATATTACTAAAGATTGCATTCTAAGGAATTTACTCGTAAAATTAAATTGGCAGTGCTCACCTGAACGTATAAAATCACTTTTAGGTACGTATTGCATTACATGCAAACACTAAACTTAATTGCTGGTAATTTATACCACCTACATATTATACCGGACTTGGACCCTGTTTAATTGTCTCATTTTTCTTAAAACTTGGTTCCCCAACCAACACTAATGAGGAGTGACAGCAAAGGAATGCCTGTCATACTGCATGCACCGCTTGCACGGCTATTTGTTGTTTGTGTACCACACATTTTCGACTTGGACTAGCATGGCACTGTATTTAAGCTACGGAAGTACCCTGTAATCTTTGCCTCAAACACTAACACCACTAAAACTTCAAACATCTTTACTTCTTACGAAAAAGAAACTTAAAAACACTACTACTGGTCCAGTTTTTTTTTCGTTCTCGGTTTCTTTCTCGTGTCGTTTCCCATTTTCGTTTCTCCACAACTGTATTTCATGTGTAAGTTGTTCGTTAAAAAAGTAGCCAAGCAAAAAAAGTTTCCCTTTTGGCTGCATATTAAGACTAACTTTTGCTGGTAAGTTATACGCATTCTACTGCAAACTCTACTACCTTACGACTACTCTTAAAATACCAGTACTGGTTGCGCTACTTCTTTTCTAGGGGCAAGAAAAAAGAAAGAAGGAAATAAGCTTTAAGTGATTTTGCACCAAACGCCAAACTAAGATATCACAAACCTGCACAACTGCAATATCACATTTTTCTACGTAAAAAAGTAAACTAGTCGCCGGAGGAAAACAAAAAAAACTATAGAGAGAGGACAAAGTTTTTGCATAATGTTATTTAAGTTTTCGGTGTAAACCCTAGGAAAAAGGCAATTCATACGGTTAATATTTCACCAAAAACGTGTATGAAGCATAAGGAAAAGAGTGTAAAAAGCAAAATGCTGAGTCCAACACGCTCTTTTTTTCCTTCAAGCCAAAGTCTCTGTGCTGCTGCATGGTTGCTGCTTAAAGAATAAGTAGCAAAAGTAACAGCAGCAGCATAAGACCAAGGAGCTAAAGCTAAAGCTCCAGAGGGAATAATAGAGAAATACGCATTGCTTACTTTGTTTGTATTTTTATCATATTTTTTAGCTTTTGGTAAAAGATACTTATAAAAAGTACTGCTACTACTGCTTACATACTTTTTCTATAAACATTAAAAAATCTTATATTGTTCTTAGACGATAGCAACTTTTTTGGAAAGATCTGTAGGCGTGCGTGTTGTTGTGAGCGTATGAACTTTTTCAAATGATTAATCTCTTGTCAGAAGAGTTGAGAAAGGTTTATGGGTCCTCCGTTAAAGTTTCAAGAAGAAGAAAAAAGAATTGGGCAAAGAAGGAGTAGGTAGAATGAGAGAGTAAAGCTTCGACGCCGCGTAATAGAATAGAAGTACTACATTTTATAAAGTTGTGATGAAAGATGTGTTTTCTTAGTGAGGAGGAGTACAACACAACGCATCTTATTGTTACGCAAGAAAAAGAAAGACAAAGTGAAATTCACAAATTGCCGGTTGACTTTACATGAGAAGTCGAATGGATAATAGGAAAGTATATACCCGCTTTAGCGTTTCAGATAGAGTGGAAGAAGAAGCGACTTGTTTCAAAGAAAATTGCTAAGTATAACATGCATAATGCTTATACGGACGTCGTCACTACTACTACTTTTTTTTACAAAGAGTAATATCATCGTTTTATCGTTTATCTCACTTCTTAAGTAAACAGTCAACTTTTATGCAAACCTTGTTCGGTTCGTCTTGCGACGTTGTAGCTGTATTAATAATATCAGTATCAATGAACAGATAAAGCCCGCGTCTTCCCTTTTCTTCTGGTTGGATTGAAAATTATTATTATACCCAACCAGAAAAAAAGAAAGGAGAAAGAAGATTGATACAGTCTCTTCTTATCTATTCTTTCCTGGTGACTGTTCTGCAAGTCTGTGGGAGTTTCAATGAGTTTTCGTTAACAATAAATCCCTTGTTTTTAGCGAGAAAGATAGGATTTTCCATAAATCACAGGCCTGTCTCTCATTTCTTTACAGAAGATATATTATTGAGAAAATGTACAAACATTGCAACAAGACAGGAAATATGAATACCGATGAAAGCTGTGGATCGAGAAGAGTGTATACTACAAAAGTAGATTTACTTGTGGGAAGACAGTTTGGCGTTTGCTTATCGATTTGTTCTTGTACTACAGGACGAAAAACTAATTTGAATATTCATCATGTCATGTCTATAGTTGATAGTAGTTGTGGTGTAAGCGAAAATGAAATAGGAGAGGGATTTTGCAAGTGTTTATAAACGTAACCGATACTGGCAACTCTTAAGACTGGTGATAAACGTGGAACGACACATTGCCAAACATATTTTATCATTGGAGAGGGAGTGTCGTTGCTATAGCTTTTTGGCATCGGGATGGAAAACTTTTTCTTTCAAACGCGATGTTTACTGTTGAGGCATTATAAATTATAATACGTTTTAGCATGCAAAATTTAAAGAGGGGAAAATTTATATAAGTTTAAAAAAGAAGGATAAATTCCTCAACCGATGTAGTTTTCTCAAATTGTTGAAAAGCATTATTTTACAAACTTTTAGACAATAAACTCATTGATTCGACCAATTTTCACCTCAAGTCTTTGTTCCAAATATGAATTTCAACTTGGAAATTTGAAGTTAACTGTATAAAAAATCTTCTTTGCATATGTCACAACTTGTCTACAGATTTGCCATGTTGTGATTGCACGCTCCATTTTCAGAGTACCTAGGATCCTCCGAAACCCTCACCGTAACGAATCTCCATATAGAATTATGGGTACTTGACAAACTCCACAGTTATGTCTGAACAATTTTTAATACATGCGTAGTTAAATACATTTATGTTCGGGAGCTTTATACTATTATTTAGTTCATTTATCAATGCGCTATTATGGTAATCAGATTCAGCTACAACAAGGATGTCATTTGTTTTTACTCAGCAATTTACAAAATTCTGTGGGTCACAACAAAAATTTATCAAAGTGTAGGTGCGCAGTAGCGCACGACGTATATCTGAGGTTATATAATGAGCTGTCGTACACTACGACGAGC
>JAHZNB010002665.1:0-19805 GCA_027744295.1 Callyntrura guangdongensis | reverse complement strand
AGATTTTATATGTTATGCATCGGCGTCGACATTATTCAAATTGCAGTAGCTTTTATATCAGTAGTAGCAATACGGGTAGAATCCTAAAGGAACTCGTTTGAAAAGGCGAAAGCAGCTAGTGAAGTAAGAATCAATGTCGTACACGGTATTTTGGTATGTATTATGCCGTATCTATGAATAAATTTGTGTGCAATGCATATAATTTGATTACGTAAAGAGACAAGTTGACAAAATGTGTTGAAGTAAATAAAAAAATTATAATTGGTTCCTTAAGTCCGAATACGATAAAAACTGATTATAGTTTTTATTCAAGTTTATAAAATATTTATTTTAAATTGTTTTATCCATGATGAACTACGCAAATAACGAAGAGGGAGATGGAGAGGAGCTGTTTCTACGTTGGCTGAGAGACCAGCACCTTCATATTGTGGAAGTTGATGGCGACGGGTAGGAATTGCGATGTCAAAATTTTTTATGCAATCTTCTTTCACATTTTAATAAAAAATAATTTTTTAGTAACTGTTTATACCGGGCACTGGCGTTTCACATTTTCGGAGACCAAACTCGCCACCGCGAAGTACGTATGAGAATTGCAGATCATTTTGAACAAAATCCACATGTGTATAGCAATTTTGTGGATGCAGGAGACAACGAAAGTAAAAATTTTATGGAGTTTATAAGTCTTTTCATCATTTTACATTACTAAAGTGTTAGTTAAAATTTTATAATTTTTTATAGTCCGAGACATTAGAATTGAAGGACGATGGGGAGGAGAGTTTTCACTTCGAGCTTTCAAGGAGTCTTACGGCCTTGATATATGGGTATATTATTCAACAATGTTGGAACCGCTGATGTACAGGGCACCCGAGTCGAGAGGCACAATCTTATTGTCGTATCACAGAAGAACCCACTACAATGCATTAATTTATCTCGCCAAGTTTCTCAGGTTACAATCCATTGCACCCCATATCGTTCAAAATGGAGTTTTACAAAAGCAACTGGTACGCATTTTCATTCAAATTTTTTCAAGCTACACATTCAAGTGGTTCATCGAACGGATGTTTTCAAATTTATTCATAGGAGCCAAATTTTCCCAGCAATTGCTGAAAAAGTTTTCTCAGATTCCAGCCAGGATTATGTCGTCAGGGACGCTGTAGGATGGTTTGTTTACCAAAACGAGGAAATCATTAGGCAAGGTCTCATGCAACGGAGTGATGAATTTGCCAATGGTACATTATAATTTTTTATGCTTTCCGAAATAACCAAAATCATGTGGAAACTGCAGATGAGGTATTTATAAAAAAATGATTTGTTGTCTTTCAGGTCAAAGTGAAGAACTGGATAAGGCAATCATTGCGTGTAGTCACCTATATAAAATCAACATGGTTGTCTATCAAGACAGTGTTCATTCCTGGCAGTATTCAAAAGAAGAGGACAATTTCATTACGTTTTTTTTCTACAAAAAATATGGTCACTACTACAGGCTGTTGCCAGTGAGATATCTACAAGGAGAAGATTGTTCCAGACCATTTGCGTCTATGCCTGAGCGACCACCACCTTGTACAACAAAATGCACCAAGTGAAACCAGTTATCATGAACATTATGCTTCCCATATAGAAGGAGAAAGTTTTAATAATGAAAATGCAGATCCTGACTACAGCATAATCGACATTTCCCACTTTGTACCAACACAACACGATCCAGTGTTCACAGAAAATGGCTATAATTTTTTAGGGAGAAATTTGTTTTATACCGCAAGATCGATAGTAACCACCTACATACTTTTCCCAACTGAGGAAGGTCCTCCTTCATTACAAGATGCGTTAGATTCAAATCCTCCCTACATCTACATACACGTAGAGTACAACAGTCAACGGACATTACTTAGAGATCTTAACGTTCGCTACACCTACACAATATACAGCTACAAAACGACTTTACCAGAAACGCCAAATGATGCATACCGATACACCTGGCTTTCTGAGATGATGGTATAGATATTACATAAGCAGCCAAATTAATTTTTTATTTACTACATGTTACTTAGCACTCACGTTTTATTGACAACAGATTATTCCCTTAATTCTGCACATGGTGAAATTCAAATGGAGGTCAATAGAAATTAGAACGCTGCTAAACCATAATGAAAATTCAATGATACATCGATTGTTAAACTACTTGTGGAGTAAGATTTCAACAAAAATTGAAGCAACAGTAACTAAATTACTGGAAAACAACGAGATTTTGATATGCCAAGAATGCAGCGACAACTGTCCTTATCAGAAAGAACACTGGCACTACTGTGCAAGTGCCTTCGGCAAAGAAGAGTATGATGAACCGGATTCGGCAAACTTTTTCACAAGGTGTGGATTTATGTATTGAATTATAAGCGCGAGTTTTGCAATTACTTATATTAAACTTTTGTTTTCACAGGACGGACGTGTTTGGTTTACTTCCAGTGGTACGAAGTAGATTAATGAAAAGTTTGAGAAGACTATTTTTCCAAACGCAACATGAGTTGCCAACAATTTTCAATTTACTCCGCGAAAATGCTAAATTTAGGAAAAATGACGAATTTTGGACTTATTTGATTGTACTTTTTGACGGACCAGCGATGGAACATTACGAGGAGGAAACCCTAAACGAGATATTCAAGCATAGGGACGTAATAAAGTCCATGTATGTTGGTGTAACTACGAATCGTTTACTAAGAATGGAGCATTTTAAGGATTCAAACTCTCCAGTGTATAAAATGTTAACATATACAACAAGAACAGGAATAATCAGAAATAAGAAGTTTGATGATTTTTTCCAATCACGATGTGATGAGGCCATCATCATTGTAAGCGGGATGTAAAATTTGCATAAAAAATTATAATTTTTTATTAGTATATTTATTATTTACAACTTGTGATTCTGGGCATTTGTAGGAAGCACTCAAGCACCACCTTAAACGAGCAAAAAGTAACAAGAGGAAGCTTCCATTTCTCTTACTGAATACCAACTCTAGCCAAACATTCTTGCAGTATACAACGAAAAAACGATGCAACCAGTTACTGGCTTTTGTAAATGGCGAGACCACTCTGATGGAAACACCTTTTGAAGAGTTTCACGATTCCATTCATAATCAATTTCTTGAGCTCGCACGTACAGTTGAACCGATACATTTCAACCGCGCGGATTTTAATGGAATTAATTTTTGGTCACCGGAAATCAAAAAACTTTATCACAAACAAAAGTATAGGCTTCATCGTTAGATTGTCTAGATATGATCAACTTGCTTTCAAGATGTATATAATTTTTATTAAAATCATAACTAAACTACATCTTTTTAGTGTTTCTCTTCCAATTAAGTCGCCATTCGCATGCGTCAAAATGCATGATGATGGCATGAATTGATCCTGTCGTAATGCCACAAGTGGAACAAACATATTTCCCCTTGTCATAACTAGCTGAACCCTTATCCGTTTTGAGCATTTTAGCTAAAATAAAAAATTATACCATTATATGGTATAGACCATCATTATGCATTACATAAAGTATATAAAATTGCCATTATACGTACCAGTATCCAATGTGTCTACAGTATCGCTACGTACAGAGACAGCGTTGAGGCCGTAATTCTTCTCCTTAGGTGGGTTTCCATTGATTCCACTACAAATTTGCAATGTGCTCGCCACGTGGAAACTATAAAAGTATAATTTTTTAGTTACTATTTTTTGCATTATGTAATGATAGATGATTGACAAATTTTTATTTGGTTCTGAATGCATCTAAGACTAACTTTTCATCAATCAAAGCCATTATTGCTTTTGCCTTCTCTTGCAGCTGTTCATGTGTGATGTTTTCATAATGATGCATCTTCATGACGTGTTCTGCCAATTCGTTTGGAAACTGAAACTTGTCTTCGCAGAAATCGCATCCGAAGTAGGTACACGCAGAATTGTTCAGGTGGATCAATAATCTCCTACTCACGGAAAATGCTTTGCTACATGTTGTGCAATTATTTCCCGGAGAGCAATTGGTACGACGGTTATGTACTCTAAGATGTTTTTTACTTGTATAAGTTACACCGCAGATGTTACATGTTCTTCTTTCTTTACAAGTTGAATAATGGATAATTAGATTGCGTTTTCCATAAACTGTGGTGCCACAATATTCGCAAATCATTTTTTTGCAAAATACCACAGTGTGCACAAGGAACTCGGGCCGCCGCTTAAATATTTTCCCGCACTTTTCGCACACAATTTTAGTTTTGGTCCTTGCATTATGTGTTGGAGTAGGTCTACATAAATATAAAAAATGATTTTTTATAAATACTTTATAAAATGCTGCATTTGTTATTTGCAGTTGGTAATTGTTTATGCTTACATGAACTGAGCTTGTTCGTAATTAATTGTCTGGACAGTGTGTTGTTCATTCAAATGCCGGTACATAGCCGTTTTAGAACGAAAATGTTTGTCACAAATTTCACATTTTCTTCGCCTACAGCCCGACTGTGTCCTGTGAAAAATTGCGTCATCTTGAGTGTCGAAAGTTCTTCCACATTTTTCACACTTTAGTGCATCTGGACTTTCACAGATCCGAACATGCGCATCCTTGTGCCTTTTGCCACATAATCCAACTCCACAATATGGACAATTGAGACTTTTGCGTATTGCCTCATGATACTCACGATTTTTTGCATTTGCAAAGGTCCGGCCACAGTCGGTACAACATAACGGGTTGTTTGTACAGCCAACTGTCTGTTCTTTCTCTTCAAAATCTGGGGTTCCCACGTGTAATGGTGCTTGTGTTGTTCTTTTTACAAATAAAATCATTTTTTGTTAAAACTAAATCAAAGTAACAAAGTTAGTAGTGAATAATGTTAATACTTACATATCCTCTTCAGGTTGACTACTTGAGTGCTCTTCAGCCATGTGTCTAGATAAGAGGATTAGAGTTTTGAACGCAGCAGGACATTTCTCACATTTAATCTCTCCACATTTTGATCTTCGTAAATGCTCCCGCAAGTGATGAGCCGAAGCAAATGCGTTGCCACATTTTTCACAAATACATCCTTCTGAACATTCATGGAGATGCGTATACATGTGTTGTTTACCACATAATATCATTGGGCAGTAGGAACAGCTCAAACTTTTGTAAATTGGCCTATGACGGAATGCTGCCAGTGCATCGATGAAATTCGTGCCACAGTTATTACAAGTTAAGGATTTGTCTTCACCCGGACCGTTTCCGGAATTTTGTTCTTTCTTTGTGGTCTTAACACGTGTCATTTCTTGTACGAATCTTGTCAAACATAAAAAATAATTTTTTATGAGTACTGAAACAAGTAAGACATTGAAGTTTTTCTCGTAACATTAAACTTACATGTTTTGTTGCGGTTCATGTCGGAGTAACTTCTTCTCGTGTGTTTCAACCATATGTAACATGAGGCGATGAGTGTTTGTAAATTTTTCTCCACATACTTCACATTCGGTACGTCCACACGTAGTTGTTAGCATGTGCTGTTGTAGGTTTTTTAGTGTTGCAAATACTTTCGTGCATTTGTCACATTGTAGTGCTTTCGGAGACGTACATTTTTGAAGGTGCTGACTCTTGTGCCTTGGCCCACATAGCTCCGAACCGCAGAATTCACAAAAAAGTAAATTGCGAAATGCCATATGTCGTTTTAATGACTTTGCAGTCGAAAAACTCACGCCACAATTACTGCAATTGAATGATGATGGGACTTCGTCCTTCTGTTTTTCTTCGTCGGTGTTGACTGAACTTGCATCTGTCATGAGGTGTTCGTTTATGGGTAATGAAGCGTGGTCTACCGTCTGATGTTGTTTTAAGGCGTTCCTTGTTGGAAATTTTTTCCCACAGCTTATGCAATATATTCCCTCCTTGCATATTACCGTTTTGTTATGTGTATTTAATTTACCAGTGGATGGGTAAACTATTCCGCATATCTTGCACGTTCTTCTTTCTATGCAGGTACTGGGATCGTGTTCGTCTCAAGTTCTTCTTTCTTACAAAGACGGTGTTACAATATTCACACTTATACTCCTTGGACTTTGTCGTGTTATCGTCCTGGTCATTGTTGATTTCCATTCCTTCATTGCTAGATTTATTCCACTCCAGAGGACGCACAAGTTTATCCTTGCCACTTTTTAAATAATATCATAAAAAATAATTTTTTACTGGTCCATCATAAACTCATCAAATGAATAATTTGACTAGTTTCATTTACCTTTGATGAGCGTTTGATCTTTCAACGCCTAATCTGCGCATGGAATCCAGGTATCCTGTATCTTTTTTGTGTTGGTTATCTACATGTATCAGTAGTTCAGACAAATTGAAAAATGTCGTCTTGCAAACGTCACATAATATGGCTTCACACTTCATAACGTGTTCCTTTAAATGTTGTTGGTCTTTCACATAAAGACCACATTTTGGGCAGAATATTCGGCGTTTACAGTTAACCCTTTTGTTGTGAATCCTCAAACAGAAAATTGATGAGAACATGGCACCACATCTCTTACACCTCCGGTGAATGTAACACAATGTGTCCTCATGTGTTTCAAGTTGTTTTTTGTGAAGATACGCCTTTCCACAAGTCAGACAAACATGTGTTTTCTTTTGCCCCTTTTTACATCCTCTCGTACCCTTTTGATGGCACCTCATGTCCGGGTTATTCTGCGCTTGATCCAAGTTGACTTGACCCTGACCTGACGAAGTGTTGTTGTTTCGACTGGAATAAACAATTATTTTTTATTCAGATTTCTAAATTTTACTATAATAATTAGCTAATGTCGTTTCATTGACATACCTCAATGTGGAAAGATCTAGTCTGTGCAACAATACGAACGGATTCATTGCTGAATTTTCAAACGTGTTTTCCAAGTCCTTCTGAGATACGTAGCCGTTGGGACATTGTTGGCAGCGATAATAATTAAGTCCAATAGTATTCTCTTGATTCGACCCAATGTTCAGGTTGTTCTGCGATTGATCCATGTGGTCAAAATCCTGATTACAACTGATGTTGTAATCTTTCCTTGAATGCCTAAAAAATTATATTTTATGTTTATTCAATAGTTTCCAGACTTGACGTAATCTTGCACTTTTCCTTCTATTCATTTGGTTGGTGTTGCGTCGAGGTTCATTGGATCCGTTAATTTTTATCAGTTATTACATTAAATACCAGAAGTTTTTCAACAAAATTCCAGAAGGTATCGATACTCACATAGGCAGGTCAGGAAGGATATGGTACAACTAATATCAAATAACAAGTAGCAGTCGTCAAGTTAATACATAAAAATTTATCCACATAAATAAATAGAAGTCCTCCAGTAACATGAAGAAATAAATGCAAAATAACATTTTACATGACGTAAGCTTAAAAAAACTAGTGCCTTTTTGTGTACAAATTATTCGGGACATGAACAAGCATCGTGGCAAATATCGATTTTCCATTCCCATTAAATCTCCAAATGATCTTTTTTTATCGTCAAATGAAGTTGTTGTTACGCCTCTTTTTCCTCAGGAAATGGGCTCACTGTACAAACCTAAGTGCACAGTACACGTTGCCAGCAACAAAAAAGTCGATACATGCCACAGAAAAAATGACATTATTGTGATAAAAAATATTCCGAATATAAAATTTTATGCCACGACAGTTGGTCATCATCATTGTTTGTTCGCAATCGCATTTATGGTTGTCGTTTTGCATGAATTCTATATATGCACAAGGCACAAATCGTCATATTTTCTTAGCTAATGGTTTGACAACCGTTTAGAACCCAGAAAAAGTCGTGCACCCCTTTTTACTTCAATTTATATCCATTCCCATCCATTATATATAGGCTATGGCTTGAAAAGTTTTAAAAAATGTTTCTTTTCCACAAAAAGTAGTAGGTAATGTAATCGTAATGGGACTTCACACACATCAAAATTATTACTAGCGACTCTGGTGAGCCGACCACTGGTGTTTTTTTCTACATCTATTTCCACTTACCACTTACTTATAACTATGCTGGTTGGCTAGTCCACGCTCGGTTGCTCATCATCACATCGCACATCGTCAGTCTAGTCTCCTATAGAATATCACATTGATGAGGACAGTATAATCATTCAACCATTAATTTTCAAAATGTATTCATGTATCTAGTTATTTTAATGTCGTCCACGTTTAAAATTGCACGTACGGCAACTGCTACTATGAATTTTTCTCAAAGAAAATGTTTCGACGTTTATTGTCGAGTGCAGGCAAATATGCGATTCAAATGAGCTATATCTAGGTAAGAAATTCTTACTAAGAATATTATTTTGGGTGAGGAGTTACTACTACTGCTATGCAGTTTCAAGATTGAACACAACAGCACGAACAATTACTTTTTATTTTTTGCTTCTCTACTTCTCTACCTTTGAATAACCTTCAAATGACATGGTACTGGTGGTGATGTCTAATTTTCTGGAGAGGGTAAAATTCACATAAAAAAGTAATTCGTCATCTCATCATGATGAAATGNGAATAACCTTCAAATGACATGGTACTGGTTGGTGGTGATGTCTAATTTTCTGGAGAGGGTAAAATTCACATAAAAAAGTAATTCGTCATCTCATCATGATGAAATGCATCATTGTTTTGCTTCATAGAGGAACACATGGCTTGATGTAAAGGTAGTATTTTACGGTAGGCTTCATATCACATAATGATTTTTGAACTTGCCATTAGTCCAAGTCGAAGAGGAGGGATTTGGTATAATGAGCGATGAATGAATGATAATGGTTAATTCAATTGTTGTACAAAGAGCATAATGGTAGGGAGAAGAAAGTAGAAAATGTAATGGTATTTTATAGTTTGCAGCTGCTGTCATACCTAATTTTCCTAAATGAGGTATGGCAGTAGTGTTGCATTAGTGGTGCTTCATGTAAATTTGAAATTTTCAAGAATACAAAACACTCATCAAGACGTATTGTTTTGAAATTGATTATTGCAGACTACCCCTGGGGCACACTTCCAGTGTTGCAAGTTGGAGACAAGACGTTGTGTCAATCAAACACGATTGCTCGCTACTTGGCAAAGAAATACAATTTGGCGGGAGAGGATGAATGGGAAGCAGCAAAAATTGATGAGTTTGCTGATGCCTTGACTGACCTTCGCGCTGGTAAAAAATTGTTTTTGCTAAATATCAATATTAATTTGTTGAGATAAATGTGGCATTGTAAATTGTGTTAAATGTATAGAATTAATAAAATGCCTAAATTTTTTGTCGGCAAACCATGCAGAATGGCGTAAATTTTTCATGGAACAAGATGAGACGAAAAAGGCTGAACTGAAGAAAGTCTTTACGGATTACCACTGTTCCCAAATACTTTTCCAGGTTTGAAGCCCAAATCGGAGCTGATGAGGGTCCGTATCTGGTTGGCAAAAAGATTTCTTGGATTGATCTCATGTTGGCACACTACATGGAGTTCTTTGAGGTTCAGGAGCCAGGACTTCTGGAAACGTATCCAAGTTTAAAGAAACTGAAGGAAACCGTTTACGACGTGCCCCAAATTAAGGCATGGATTGAAAAGCGTCCCGTTACCCAATTTTAAATGAAATAAAGATCTTTCCCTGTGATAAAGAGAATAGAGAGAAAATATGATTAAAAATTGCACTAGCAATAATATACTTACATACATTACCAGTCTCATTGAGACGTAACTAGAACATTTATGTCAAATCTATTAGAATGTCAAATTATGTCAAATACAAAAGAAAATTATAATTGGCAATCACGAACACAATAAAGTTCATTTAAACTAATCATTTATTTTTGAGTATAGTTGTCTTTTAATTCAGGTCATACAATGCAAACTTAACAATCACTGTTTTATCAGCATGAGGAGGAGCATCGACCTAAAACAAAAAGAATATTTTAAATTCATTTTGATTGTATTTCACTAAATTTCTTGTAATACCAAGACAAGAGTTACAACTTTCTCTTTGGAATGACATAGTTTCTAGTTTGTCAGTTAAAATCTAAAACATTATTACGAACAGCAAAATTGTCACATTTGTCTTTGTAAAGTTTAAAGTCTTGTTCACAATGAACGTCTACACTGCATTAACGCTGACATTTTGCATCGTCACACAAATGCAATGGGAGAATGGTTTCGCTATCAGACGTAGACCTGGAATCGGTCGTGTGCTAAATTCCAGGACTCGGTTCCAACAGCGTATAAATCGATTGGGGCATAGTAAGATAGATTTGATTAGAAGTGGTCAATTGGGAAGGAACCGAGGGCTGCCATCGGGATTTGCCTTGATTGGTGGACAAGTTGTAGACTCAACTAACAAAATCCTTCAGAGAATGACGCAGAGTGGCACAGCCTACTTAAGCTTTTTGGGCTCACAAGGGCAACGGCCGTTATATTTGAGAGCAGGAACTGAGCACGGCTGGAATTTTGTTGTGTTTCAGGATCCTTTTTTCTGGCGAGGTTCCGGGCATTTAATACTGTTCAAGAAAATTCTTGGTGTCAACATTAATAAGTCGCCATTTCAACGTGATACCTTATACGATGCTTACACATTATCGTTAAGGTAGGCGCGTTTTTACATTGGCAGCATTCAGACTGGAAACAAAAGCAATTAACAAAATATTTATCGTGTCGTATTTTACAACCTATTAATTTACAGAGTGTCAATGCATCCACGTGTAAACATCAGGGATCCCATTTACCGACGTAAACTACGGAAGCGACAACGTAAATACAAAAAGATAATGGCAGTAAAGCAGAAATATCGGGGAGGATCGTCAAACCATTTGAGAGACCGGAAAGGCAAATTTGGGAAAAGGAAAAAGAGAAACGTTGTTGTAAATCTCCACCCCACCACCTTAAACACAGTAGGCGATTGTGTTCTCAGACCACTGAATGTGACACAATTCCTACGTCAAGTTCAAAAAGTACTGAGCAAGAATGCATTACGTCACAAAAATGACTCTAAAAAATTTCAAAGACACTCAATCAACAGCACAATTCAAAATATTGTATAGGTAGCAAAAGCCAACCATATTGAAAAGTTGTAATCACTGTTTTAAGTAGCAGATACGTGCGTACATTAATTAGTTTTTTGTGCCGTTGGCTTTCGATTTGATGCGTAACATTTTTTTTACCTCAGTACGGCTAACATGATTAATTGTTCTATACACGCAGATATACCTGTAGTAAAACGTGACCTGAAAATTATAATCTATTCTTGTTCTGCTAGAATAAGGAAGAATGGCTGTGACAGTGAAGTAGAGCCAGATATTAGCCAAGTTTTAGCCAGTTTAACGGACACTTGCCTGTCTACATGTATTACATAAGCACAGCTCTAGTTTCTATTAGATTATCAACACGGCATGCAAAAAGATTAATCATGAATATTAAAAAGTTATGTAACGTGGTCAATCTTAAGAATAGACGAATGATTCCAGATTATTTACACCTCGTTATACGTACAATAAAAATAGCGTTTTCGTTCACCTTGAAAACTAGGAGGGGGTTCTCGCTTTATTATTGTCACTTTTCGTTTACAACTTCCGTACTTTGCAAGCGAATATAAATATGAAAGGATAGACTCAGAGCTGAGAGCAGTTGAAAAGGGGAAGCAGCCACGAACAATTTTTAAAGTTTTAAATATTTCGGCTTCATCACGTTAACAGTTTCTACACATCATCACTATGATTTTCCCAAGACTGGTAAGATATTTTATTTTCACTTACAAATCTACTGTTCAAACTTGATTAATTCCAAATTTGAAATAAATAATAAAAACATTGCATTTTTATCTGCAAACCAGATTATTGTCTACCTGGTACTGGCCCTTGTAGCCACTCTGGGAGTATACCAAGTGGATGCGGGATTAAAACGGAAAATTCACTCTAAAAAGCGACACTTTCATGGAGGTCACAGTCGAGGATACGGTGGGAGAGGCATTGGCCACAGACATTACGGTTAATTGACTAATGACCTTTGAAAACAACAAACTTTCAATCTTTTTAATGTATAGTTTAGTATTCTTGAGTTTATTACGTCGAAATAAGTTATGGTAAATCTTACAATAGGTCTACAAACAACAGTGGATAATAATATCCTTTTAATCTAATAAAGTGCTAGTGACAGTGACTGCACTGTGATTTTATCCAGAATATCTGAATATAACTATATTCAGGGATTGGGGCTTTAAGGGAGCCCTATGTATTACATATTATTTAGTTATGTGTAATGAATGTAAATTTCATAAGAATATTAAAAAACAAAAAGGAAATTAATTATCTTTGCTGTTATACTCATTATTGTTACTATTAATTACTTATACCACGGGTGCCCCCGTACAAAGGTCTACGTTCATTTTTTGCTATTCTCTGCTCCAAATAAGGCATCCATTTTGCTCGATTCGCACTGAAAATCCGGAATCCCTCTCTCGTCTGACGTGTTAAAAATGGGCGTACAGCATCCAGAATAACGTTAATTGTTGAAGGAGCTGCAATAAGTACATGTAAGTAGTTTATTGTGCATTGAGTAAAAATAGACAATAAAATATCAGATCACGTTTTATAATTAACAGATTTGGTAAAAAAAACTTACCATCTATTACAATAAATTCGTCCAGCCAGCCATTGTAATAATTTTCTAGATTTTGTACAAATTGAATCCACAGTGGTATACCTATTATACGTGTGAACGGTGCAGAAAACAAAATAAAAATATAGCTTGCAAAAGAGTGTTTATGCAAAAAGCTACTTCTTTCATTAATCAGACGTAGTAGTTTTGACGAAATCGACAAGATGGAACATTTTCATACTAAAAGTACGTAAACTTTCAAAAACTGATAGTTTTTTATGGGACACACATATAGTGGAGGCGATTTCATTTAATATTGCTGTCTAATTTTTTCCCTATAGTATTCAGCTGGGTTTAAAAAATTATTCTGTACAGCACGGTTCACGATAGCTAATTATTTTTTACTAAAAACTCAAAATGTTAAATCATTTCACTGCTTACGCAGTGGTGGAAAAACTGGGGGACGAGGGGGCATAATCCTATAATGTTAAAGGGCACGATCGTGGGGGAATTTAGTCCCCTTGTGTCCCATTTCTACGCCTATGTACTTACATATTGGGCATCCATGTTCAATAAGGTTGAAACCATCTGCATTGCCAAGAACCTGCGGAATAATTTAATCTAATTTAATCAATTTAACTTAATTAAATTTAATTATTTAATATCTACTTAAAACTAAATTGCAAAGATAATTTAAATTCACACAAGAAAAGTTTCAATTAATTTTGAAAAACTTTCTCGCAAGAACTGTAATATTTTTAGAACCTTCCACTGTGTGACGTTCATTCCTCTTGCTTGCCTTTCAAAGACTTGGGTGGTGATATTTTCCATCAAATGATTCAAATAATGTATCAACCTTTGTCCTCTTCCTTGCAGGGCAGCTTGACGAATGTCCCAGTCGTAAATGTCAATCACTCCAACTGTTTATTAGGTAGAAACGACACACGCCGTTTGAAAACATGGCATTTTATTTCGCTAAATTCAGCCATTTAAAAAGAATTACCAGTTCACAACTTACTTGGTCGTCCTTCTTTGTCGTAAGTGTCGATGGTAGCCGGATAGTCTTTCCACATATCTCTAAAATCCTGTTGCAAAATTGTGTCCATCTGATTTTCCTTCCTCCATCGTAGGTTCTTAATAAAAGCAAGAAAGTAACTGAATTTTATCTGGTGGCTACAATGCATAACCAACCTTAGGAGAACCACATTTAATTTCTAATTACATTTATACCTGTTTCAGCATAGCCTCAGCAGCGTTTATATCAAAATCACGTGCTACGATTGAAAGTGCAAAAAACGTTGTAACATTTTTGTTTGAATGTAATAATCACTAAATAATCATTAGTTAATAGTCAACAAGTAGTTAAACTGTATAATCTCTTACCTCGGAGCCATCTGATTAAGTAAATATCTGTCTTCATATGACTTTTTGTCAGCAACGGGGCAACACGAGATCTAAACTGCAAACAAAGCTCCATTTATTTAAAACTGTTCAAATTATTAGAAAATGAGCAAATTTGCACCAAAAATGTTTAAAATGATTATATTACCTTGTCCAAAGCATTTTTTTGATTCAACGTTAATGACAAGTCCCTTTCCACACTTACCGCACCTACAAAACTACTACAAGCAATTGCAAAAATTGCACACTCCACTAGCACCTTCATCTTGAGCAACAATTCGCGCAAAAATGTCCGGTTTAACGTAAAGCTGGCTGTTTCAAATAAACTGATCAGCCAATCTATCTCCCTCAAAATCGCCGTCGTGAATGCCGTCTCTGGATGTTCAGCTCCCTCTTCATATTAAATGTTACTGAACAACCCAAGTTGAAAAGCACATGCAAAAAATGAAAGAAATTTCTATCATGAATTTGTCTTTGAGAACTAGAACAAGAAAAAACCTGTTACCTACAAGAATCTTTTCGTAGTTCCGTAATAATATGTATCCTCACTCTTTTTTTATACCGAACACTGGATACTGGATGATTATTATCACGCATTAATAAATAGGTGTACTAACAAGTAATAGGATCATGATATGATGAAAAAGTAATAATGCAATAATGGCATTGTTTCAAATAAACTGATCAGCCAATCTATCTCCCTCAAAATCGCCGTCGTGAATGCCGTCTCTGGATGTTCAGCTCCCTCTTCATGTTAAATGTTACTGAACAACCCAAGTTGAAAAGCACATGTAAAAAATGAAAGAAATTTCTATCATGAATTTGTCTTTGAGAACTAGAACAAGAAAAAACCTGTTACCTAAAAGAAGTTCTTTTCGTAGTTCCGTAATAATATGTATCCTCACTCTTTTTTTATACCGAACACTGGATACTAGATGATTATTATCACGCATTAATAAATAGGTGTACTAACAAGTAATAGGATCATGATATGATGAAAAAGTAATAATGCAATAATGGCAACAAAAACTTGACTCGTTTTATAACAAAGTTCATGGCAAAAGGTTTAACAAGCCATCGGATAGTCATGCTACCATCACCATTACCTGGCTAAAAGTTGACATCATTTTTACTGCAAGCAGTTTTTAGATACAAACATATGAACAAAATGTTTTATCCAGTCGATCGTTTTACCAAATTTTGATGGCATTTTGTATCGTGAAGAAAGACAAACCTATAATTATTTTTTACAACCTTCTCCATTTTGCATATTACAGCAATGAAACAATGGTTGTGGAGTCTGGAGTTACTGGAGTTCATTATGTAAATTAAATTAATGCATCATGATATAAGATATAAACATAAAAATGTACACATGTATCAAATGCATTGTGTTTTGAGGATTTGTGCTTCTTTATTCTCCTTTCTTGAAACAGCAAATAACTAAGTAAGAGACGCGGATAAGGAAGGTAAGGAGTACCTATCGCGAATAACGTGAAACAAACAACTTGGACAGGTAGTCTGCCATTAACTCCGTAGTTTATGCAGGTCGAATACTCTTGACTCTGTACTTTGTTTAGGTTAGATATTATTGGTAATGTATAATAATATATACCTAGTAATTTTATCGCAAACCCAATTACAACTTTTTTCTGTTCCATTTTTCACATTTTATATTTTACTGCTGTAAAACCATAGACTGTAAAAACCAAACGTCATTTGAAATTACAAGCATATCTTTATTGCCTAAGGAAATTCATGTGTTCTCTAGTAGATGTAGATTCATCTCATCAGGTATTAGTCATATACCGTAAAACTTCCAATTATCGCATCCTTCTATTTATAGCAGTCCCTAACAGGCTGATATTTCCAAATTTTGCAGCTCTCCAGAAATAGCAGCCCTCCAAAAATAGCAGTCCCAATTTTTACTCAGTTGTACACTCAACAAAATTTTTTCAACAATTATAGAGCATAGTCATTGCATATTGTGTATACAGTGTGCTGTACTGACAATCTCTAATAATAACCATTCAGCATCCAGTTACGTTAGTTTTAAACTTTAGCAGCTCTCCAATTATAGCATCCTTCTATTTGTAGCAGTCCCTAGCAGACAGGTATTTCAAAATTTAGCAGTTGCTATAATTTGAAGTTTTACGGTAGATAGATATATCATGCAATAACTATTGATGTCTGCCGTGTGAGACAACCCTAACCATTACCAATGGGCACTTCCAGTAGTAAACAGTCGTTTTCTATGTCGACCTTTTGACACTATAGTAGATTTGTTTCCTTTGCGACTTTGCGGGGCTTATTATCCATGTCATCGACATATTGTATCATAATAACTATATACTACTATATCTACCTAGCAACCTACCAATCTACTAACTAACGCTCTAGTAATGTGGCTGGCTACAGGTAGCTATAGTTAGGGTAAGGTGTCAAGTAAGGTGGTAAGGCTGATAATCAGACAATAGACAAAGGTACTGGGGACGTCAATCCGATCTGACTTTTTTCATGTTTAAAACTCGTATTTGATTTGGTAAATCATGTGAGTAGAATAGGTATTAAATACGATATCCGCCACGACTCTTTATCCAAAAATGTTACTTGTTACTGTTACCTTGATTGTTTCCTGGTAGAGGTAAAAGATATTAAAAATACTAGTTTGTAAAATAAAAAATAGATGGCGTCAGTTCAAAAAAATGGATGCACATTTTTCTCCATTGCAAATAAATGGGACCAGATTTTAACTCCGGTTTTCCAAAAGTCTCGATAAACAACTCTGCCCAGAAATGTGAAATGTTTTATGATGCTTCATTCAGCCGTAGCCACTACTAACATCATAAGCACAAGCAGCAGCTATATAGTTGAGTGAGTTGATTGGCATATACATAAAACAAATAATAATTTTAGTATTGGTCTATTATGCATATGGACCTACATATATTGTTGACGGACTCGATTATTGGAACGCAATTATTGGATTACGCAAAATGTTGTTTTCACGAAGTGATGATTATCGGCAAAATCTTACTGGGTATACTGGGTTGCATGTCATGTTAGATTGTTATGAGGTAAAGCTGCATGCGTATGCGGATCTTCGTACAAATTTATACCCCGCCAAACTATAGAATCCGTTCGCTTGGAACCTGTTGAAAATCACCACCTACATACATACATATTGATACTACTTTACTGTCTACTTTATTTGTGATAGAGCTTTGTATGCAGCAATAAAAGAAAGCTTCCTTAAATAAATGGAAATTCCTTCTGAAAGTATTTGAATTTAAACATTACACAAGTCTTGTGCATCAGTGCATCTGAATCTTTCAAAAGTCCTTGAGATAAAAGTTTGTACCAATCCGATACGTAAAAGTAAAACCAAATACTAGTATCTAGTACTAATTAGATATTAACTAGTAATCTTCGCCACATGAGATGATACCATTATATTTAATCTCAGTGTCATATTCAAAATTCGTCAAATTTCTTTAGTTATTGTTCGAGTAAATGAACTCTTTACCGTACAATCATAAAAAATGTAAGGAATTGTTTTTTGTTTTTCTCAAGTTTAAAAACGTGTTTTATGGCTTGTACTGTTGTACTGTCACTGTGTAGACTTTTTTTAAAGCACCATCTATCTAGTACCACGCGAATAGTACATGTACTTATACGAACTAAACGTGAGATTTTTTTCTGGTGCGATGGGAGCTTGCTGTCTTACAGTTAGAGTAGACTGTTGGTTAAATATAATACATTCATAAATTATGGAGTTGGCAACCACTCATTTGGTATAGACATGATAATATGCGATGCACAAGTTATTAATTTAAAAAAAAAAACAATTAAAACCATGTATTACGTTCTTGTTTCACAGAAATATTATTTTTTGCGTTCTAATAAATTACAAGGGAGAGAAGATAAGTTTGATTTAAATTATGTTGGGAATCTATCGAATTTTTAAATGTCACTGTTTACACACGGGCAAGCCTGGATTGTATTGGCACATTGGATTTTTCGTAGTAGGTTTGGTGGTGGCAGCTGGGGCTTCGGCGTCCTCGGTTACGTTGTTGTCGGTAGGACTGTCGGTGTTGGTCTCCCCTTCTTCAACCGCGGAACCTGGTTAATTGAAAATTCAGTTCAATAATTCAATACAACATTCCGATTTTTTTTAAATAAAAAGTTTGTTGTGGAGAATGTGTGCATTTTCTTGAAACAAAACTTACAATTGTATTTCGCTCTCAACATTGCGATGTCACCTTCGCTGATAAAGTCACGCTGTCCAAGATTATCTGGACTTCCAATTGGAGGAATCTCTGAGTTAGGATTTTCCTTTGGAAAAGAAATAAATTAATGTAAATTTAAAAAAAATAGCAACAATCACCTTCGCTGATAAAGTCACGCTGTCCAAGATTATCTGGACTTCCAATTGGAGGAATCTCTGAGTTAGGATTTTCCTTTGGAAAAGAAATAAATTAATGTAAATTTAAGTAATCAACAGCAAAGAAAAAACTGTCCTGAGTTAGAACTGAATAATTGATAATGGCAAATTTGTATAAAATTGCAACAATCTCATCAATTAATATCATAAAGTTTGCATCCACTGCCAATGAATGAATGTACCTTAACATCAATGGTGTTTTGCTGATTTTTACTAAAGTATTGTTTCCCATAATGCATAATACTGTCGTAGTTGTATGGAACATCAAAATAACTAGTCTCAGAATTGGCATATAATTCCCCATCTTTCTTGAAGTTGTTCTCAAATCCTGTGAACAGACAACGAATATTTAACACGAAATTAGACACAGTAGGTGGCAACTTCAATTTATAATGAATTAACCGGCGGATAAGATGCTGCCAGGCATATGATTACTACTTGTTTTGTAATCATCGCATTATTCAGCCATAAAAATATTTTAATTAGTAGAAAACGAGGAAATTTCATACACCTCTGCACTTTCTGGAGTGTGATATAATTCCGTTTCTACTGCTTGCATAGCACGATTAATATATATTTATTATTGAGGAATGATTTCCTGATATTATGGCGATTGAAATTATTCCAAGATGCTACCAACTACAACCAACCTCGTACTTGCTCTGACTACTGTATTTGATTAACTTTTTACTTTTGACTTACCAGGTTGAATGTTTTGAAAGTTTACGGTCACGTAGTCATCTCTACAAACAGCAAGAAAATGGAGTTACTAATTGTGCAGGTATTCGATATGTATAAAGTATGTAAGCACACAGCAGTCAATCATTGGATTACACAATGGTTCTAACATTTTTGTACTTTAAATACCTGTCATTTCTGGTTTGTTCGTGGAAAAATCCAAGTGCATGAAGTACTTCATGAATCGCATTGCCCTTGGAGCAGATTGTAGACAACTGGACGGGCTATTAATAAAAATAGACAATTTGTTTTAGGAAAGCGTACATAAGCATACGAAACGAGTATTGGGCTTGATTGAAAGTCAGGCATCGCATTGTGATTTAAAATATAATTTTAACCTGATTTTTGCGATTTTGCCAACCGACATAAGAACTGCATCCTTGAGTCATTGGATCATTTTTAAATTCAATGTTGTAAGTATCCTCCCTGGTGGCGGGGCGAAACTTAATACAAGAAACTTCAGTCAGCTCTTTCATAGCCTGAAGAATTGTAGGTCGCTGATTCGGAGCTAAAAAAAACAGGTAAAATATATATAATATTTAAAACTTTCCTGTTGAAAACAATTGTGTATATAGCGTATTGGAAAAATTTACTATCATTTACCAATGGTGTAGGCAAAAGTGTACGGAACCACTCCGTTTG
>JAHZNB010002664.1:0-14383 GCA_027744295.1 Callyntrura guangdongensis | reverse complement strand
AGTGGTGGTGGCGGATGATGATGTGATGGTGGTGGTGATGCTGCTTCAACGTTTACGAGCTGGGAGTGTACTCGTAAAATTGCACGAGTAGTTTGATATGCTATAAAAATTAGAGTTTGTATGTTATGCATTATAAACGCACTTGGTAGTAGTTGTTGATGATGATGATGTTGATGATGATAGTGATGCCTCATAGGAGTATCGTCATTTCACATCCCCAGCATGTAAATCCTTTTGAGCTGTTGTGCTGCTGGTAGTGGTGTAAAATAAGAAGGATTTACGATGGCTGATGGAATCTTTGCGTAGTAAGTAGTATTATTTATTTAACAACATTGAATGTTTGTCGCCTTGTTCTCTTTTCTGGGACTTGTAAAAAAATCCGCTGCTAAATGGTATACACTTTTACGTACATACATCTCGGGGTGTTCTGATAATCTCCGGCTGGGTACATCAAGAGCAACTCAGAAGGTGATACAGGCTTGGCTTATCTTGTTTGATCTCATTCCTACCAGCAATCCCAAAGAATAAAAAGAGGAAAGCGAAATAGTTGTCGTAAAATTGTAATAATAAAAAGGCATAAAAATATAATGTTTACACTTCCACTCTGATCTTCCCTCGACCACGACGACAACGACGGGGAGAGAAACACTGTAATACCAGGGCATTGTGAGAATGGTTTTTACAACGCCGTTGATGATGATGATACTGCGTAGGTTATATACGTCTCGTACTTATGTAGAACTAAAGTCATTTTGCTGTCTTCCCTTTCGCTCAATTTGATAAATGTGCTGTACTTTGCAAATCTTTCCCAGTTCCCATAAACTTTTACTGTATATGGAAATTTGTGGACGTGTCTTGCCGTTTTAAAAGAGTATTTTGCTGGGCTTACCAGAGCGAGACTAGATCACAAAAGTCATGATTTTCTAACCTCTCCTTGTAATCTATTAATGCTATTATAGGTGTTTCAGCTAATATAAACGTGTATCAAAGGTTGTTGTACACAGGAATAATAATATTATAATCCAACGCATTCATTCCATTTTCATTTAACATTTTTCCAGTCAAGAAAGTCACGGTCTCATTTACAAGACATGCATCGAGGAACAAGTTGTCCTTACATTTTCATTAAAGCTGGTGTACGTGCATAGATCAATTTGGCAGATACCCACTCATAGGTATAGGTTTTGGTACTCACTCACTCACTTTCGTATATAATTGCACAATGTGTACTATAATAGGCGTACATATGCGCATAGAGAGAAAAAAATGTTTGCGTATGTCCGATTGTATTTTGAAAATATGTGTATATCGAACCCGAACTTCTTGGAAAAAATCATCTATTTACAATATTTATTGTGAAGGTGCAAGTTCACATTAGGTTGCAAATAATTCACAAGCAGGAATGCGATTTAGGTGTATATGAATGTCGTGTATGCCTCAACGAAACAATGCCAATTCAATTTGAAAAAAAGTTACAACTACTTCGTGAACTGCAGTTTTACAGACTTGGCCGTGAAATGCACGCATCGTAGGTATATAAGTAGGTATATATAGTAGTATATCGACAAACTTCATTTTATTTTTTTTTCGTAATAGTTAGTATCATTCATATATTATCATATCATGGCTGAGAAGGCCAGGTAACGAAGATCACGGTTTTCTGTCCAGCGTGGGACTTGAAAGAGAAATGATTCGTGACAAAGTTGAGACGAGTACAATGCATTATATAAGAACATTATGCACGTCCGTGTATACTCTGTCCGTATAAATATCTGACGTAGGTATATACCTACACTGTATGCATTGTAAATCGGGAAAAAATTGCTTGTTTCATCTTTCGCTTTTTTAAACCTCGATCGTCATCAAACTTTCCTTGAAAATGTTTATGTAGGTATTCTGTATATGTCCATTATGTGGCAGTAGTTGTAGTATTAGCACCAGTGCCTATCAAACTAGACACTTTTTACATCATTTATAGTAATAATAATAGAACATAGCAGCAAGCAAGGCAGTTTAATACAAAAATGTCGTGCCGATGCAATTTCGCAAAACCACAGAGTATTACCATAACCGTCATCTCTATATCGTCTTGAGTACAACAAGTTCATTCACCTGAAGTAACGTGCGTACTTTGTAAGAAATCTCATAAAGCACACGGCACAACGTATTTATTAAACTTTTGTACACACTGTTAGGAACGTGGTGCTTTTCGGATGGAGAGACTCCATAGTAGGAAGTTTATTTATTTTTTTAAGAGTTTAATTTCGTACAGATAATATTGTGTTTAGTAGATATCATTTATTGTTTATCGAAAGACGGCTGTACAGTTGATAAAAAAAATGTATATTTATAGAAAATTTATAAATGATCAGATTACACGGGTAAGAGCAGATAAATTTAAAAATTGATTATTTCTCAACGAATATATACATACGGTTTGTTATGTATATTTTTGTTTGTTCCGTTTAAGACATTTATTACGCATTGTGGCAAAATTGTCAAAATACTCCTATGCTGCTTTGAAAATGTGTTGTTTCTCTTTAATTGAACAGCTTAGATCTCCGTACTTCCGTCTTCTTTTATCTAGACTTTCTTCGCAGAATCCTGAACATTGCAGCGTAATATTAAAAAAAAAATGGTACAATAGCAAATGGAATGACAGTCAACAATGGTGGCAAAACAGTAAGAAAACATTTGCAACCGGATGAATGACAATCAAGGATTGACGATGACAATGGCAGCGACATACTGCAGTTAAAATGATAGTTCATCTCGTCTGAAAAAAAAACTGCTTTTGTTTACCGCTTTAAACTATATAATATTCTAGATTAGCTCCTACCGAGAGTGTGTAAACCATAAAACCAAAAAAGGATTTTTTTTTGGTTATTCATAAAAAAACGTTGTGTTGTTCCGATGTTTCTCCAAATAGTTGTTGTGCCACTAGTGCATAATATGCAGTATGTATATATACTTCTATGAGAATTCTGTTATCATTGCACATTTTTTTCCGTGTGATGATGATTCTATGTAGAGGACAGGACAAAAGAAGTCTTTCCCAAAGATTAATATTTTGTTGATCCAACATCCTGCTGATTTCCCAGCATTTATCCACATCCTGCTGTGTTATACCCCATTAAACTGGCCAAGTTGTTGTTGTCCCTGTGAAAAGTACATAAAATATTTATGTCCGCACATTGGTTGAAGAAACACCCAGGTTTTACTGTGCGGGAGGCTGGAATCCCTAAGAAGTGCCCAGCAAGTTCCCTAGTCATCGTCTTTTTTTCGTACAGCACACCAGTGGAAGGCAAAGTATGAAAAATATGTGTATTATTTTGCATATGAAAGAAACTTCTCTCTCGAGAACTGTGCACAGTGTACAGGTATCCTTCAGCGAGTCCATATTTTATGCACTGTGGATTCTGAGATTGAGAGGCTCGGCCGGGTTGAAAATTTACCGAAATTTGATGACAATTTATTATTCATTTAATTTATTTTGAGTACTTTTTTATTACAAGACTATTTTCTTCCGTAAAAGTTCCAGTATATTATGTAAAAGAAGCAGGAAATGTATTTGACGTTGTTGTATTTAGTAAAAGACAAGTTTACAAAACCAATTACTGGTTTCCGTAGTCCGTAATGTAAAGGTAAAAATACGTTTTCCTCCAGAGAGGGACAAGCAGACGCAAACTTTTTATCTTTAAAAAAAAGTAATAGCAATACGGAGTAGTAATATGGTAGCAGATTGCCTTGAAGCAAAATTGTGTAAATTCACTACATTTTTACAGCGCTCACATTAAAAACTACTTAACGTAGCCCATGTGAATAGATATGTGTAATATATGTTATGCATTATGCATGAACTACCTGATGTTGCTGTTGGATTGTAAAAAAGTAAGCCGTATTTCGTCCCCTTACAATAACAACATGTTCAAACTGTTTTTGTGACTGTCAAAGAGGCTGTCGGAGAGCGCGATGTGGGTTCATAATAAAAATTCTTTAAAATAACAAACTGACGATAATTTTGGCATGCTGCAAAATGTGTAAAAATGTATTTTCTGTTTATTTACATTATCTACTTCATCTCAGTTTTTCATGGGGATTGTGCTTATCAAAACAATTTGAATTTAGACTGCACACAAACAAATGGCGCGTTGTATGGTGAGTAAAATAATAATAATATGAGTCTCGTACAACATTATGTTAGGAATGTGTACAGAAATATGCAAGTGTTGGGAATACAAGTGTTAATAACAATAATGTACACTGGCGACAAAATGAATTATTGCAATGCTCGTGTAATCTCTACATTAGATCTCCCATCTTGTCTGAACCGCCCCAAAGTAAAGTCTCTGCCTCCGCTTGTGTATACGAGTAAAAGTACAAAAGAATCATAATCAAACAACGCCTTTCCTAAAAGTCTTTAGTTTATTCAGTATTGTGTACACAGTGACAACATTTTGTTTTACAAAGTCGTCATCAAAGTCAGCAGGTGCTTTTGTAGCAGTCAGTGAACGTGCGTCTTTTTCTACCGTTTAAAAAATATGGTACCTGTACCGGTACCTATCGATCTTGCTTTTAACATTGTTTGCATGTTGCATGAATGGTTTGTTTTTAGCGAAAATTTATAAAATGGTTTGGAGAAGGTTGTTATTCCCCAGTAAATTGACCAATTTCAAATGTGTCAGTATCACTTTTAACAGCGCTAATTTGTAGACCAAGTTCAATAAAAAGGATAATTAGAAGAATAGAATTTCGTGTTGGTTTCTTTTTGGTGTACAACCATCAATGGATAAGGTGGAGAGGTAATAGACAAAAGGGGAAAAAACTTGATCTTGCTACGAGAAGACATTAATTTCCTTTCGAGTCATTAAACATCATACTTTCCGATCGGCTACCTTTGCTCTCTTCAGTTTGAATTATGTCGACAAATTTTATGTGCATTTTTACCAGAAACTGCACCTAATCAAGTGGTGCAAGCATTCTGTGGCCTAGGATTGCGCTCTAGTCTAGTCTCTTTCTCTTTACTTTTTTTATTAACATTGTTCGGAGGAGCACATTCTTCTCGCATATTTAACTGAGAGAAAAAAAGCAGTCCAGTTGCTGTTGTTGCAAGATGTAGTTTACTGGTGGTAAATCGAAAAATCAAGAAAAAACGAGGCGAACACAAGCCAAGTTTCTGGTTGGTCGACAAACTTGAAGCTTCACAAACCTTTATACCTACTATTTATGTAGTAATAATATTTATATACCTACCTGCNTGCTGTTGTTGCAAGATGTAGTTTACTGGTGGTAAATCGAAAAATCAAGAAAAAACGAGGCGAACACAAGCCAAGTTTCTGGTTGGTCGACAAACTTGAAGCTTCACAAACCTTTATACCTACTATTTATGTAGTAATAATATTTATATACCTACCTGCCTATTAGTTATATTTCAAGCACCTAAATATATATACAAAATACATTTTTTATTAATATTTCACATTCCTTAAACCACAGATAATCTCCCCAAACCACAAATACAAAACAACTTGCCTATTTAAATGGAACTCCAAAACTCTACAGAGAAACGTAGAAATGAGTTTGTATTACAAGAGATTTTGATAAAGTGATTGAAACTAAGCATTAAGCACTATCATATACAATGCAATATTTTCCTGTAAGATTCACTCAAAATTTTGTTGCTTTTTAGGATTTTCTCTACTAAAAGTTCCACTTTACTTGAATTTTAACTTATATCCATACCTCTGAAGGTGCAATACTCTTTATAAATATAACTTTTAGAGGTTGGATGATGGAGAATGATACAAGATTTTGAATAACTATGCGTGATTTTCATCCGCAAATATTGCCCCTTCTCGGACTCTCCCTCCCATATCATATTGTTATCAAAATTCTTCTTACTATTTTCATCATCGTTCACCTGAAGACGACAAACAGGCTCGCATTTGATGAGAGTATACCTTGTGAAGGGTATTTTGCTTTGTGTGTGTGATGCACCTAAACTGAAAAAAATACACTGGAATTTTTTCCCCGTCTGTCTGTGAGATGCTGCTGCTATTTTTCTTGATCGCCCTTGATGATAGGGCATACTACCACTGGCCAGCTAAACTGCAAAAAATTCTTCCTCTCGTCCGCTTTGCCGTACTTTTTGAATTTATGGGTGTTGTTGTGTACTTACCAAAGGTTGAGGCATCCCTCTCTCACAGTATTGGAAAAACTTGTTCCTTCTCTCTGCTGCTTCTGCTTTCAAGATTTTCAGGAAAAGACAAGAGGTTCGGAGAAGAAGCGGGGCAACATTTTACAACAACTTTACTACCTCTTCTAGTGGCTGCCTAGTAAAGTGTATATTACATTTCAGGAATTATCTCATAGGGTCTGTGTACAAGTCTTATAATATGGTACACAAACCTCATCATTATCATCCTGAAAAAAAAGCTTCTGCTTGCCTCATCTAATACAGATTGCTTTTCTTTTTTTCTCTCTCTGTCTATAATACAAAAACCCGTGTTTGTATTTTCCCATTTTCAATTTTTAATTTACTTTGTTGGTCAATTAATTTTTAAGCCATCAAGAAGCAGCCCACATTATATGCAGCTGCTGCTGTATTGTTGGTGCCGGTCGGTTATATTTTGATCAGTTTGAAATTAATACATACATACGTAGAACATAAAAATCAGCAGCACGCAAAAAAAAAATCGGCATCTATTTACTTGTTGTAATCCTGTCGGGTAACTGGTAAATCTCGCACTATTAGAAGAATGCCCTTATCCTTACGTAACATCTACCATGTCTGCTGGGGTTTCTTATTCTGATTCATATTATAGACTCATGTTCTTGCGCGCACACTGATAATTACAAAGAAATCAAACAAAACACCTTTTTCTTTGGCGGAGTACAACTAGTATGTAGAAAAGCGAGAGCTCTTGAAACAAGAGGGAATCAGGCAGGTTTGGGTTGACTGAGAATTTTAATGAAAATCCGGGTTTCAATTTTGATGCATAGATCGGTACAATTGGACAAGACACAAGTAATTTATAATAGCTTCCCAGAGTATGGATATCATCTGAAATACATGGTGATGTGCTGGCAAATGTGTGGTCTTTACCGTGTATCGCTTTTGATCACAACAATGGCATTGATGAAACAAAAAATGTGTGTATCCAATATCCACCACTGTGCTCGTTGTTATCCTTGGTCATTAATCAACCGCCGTACCCCTTCCAAAACGCCATGATGCACACAGAGACAGCCAGAGCTGACAGTACAGTGATGCAAACGCCAGCAAAAACTTGGTCCTCATTTAGGAACACGGACGAAACGGCAAGAGCCACGACGATAACAGCAATAATCATTAGCAGGTGGGGTGAGATAAGGATTAACCCTTCAAGCCAACTTAGACTCGACATTGTTGACTTCGCTTGACCTATTTCAGATTACATCCCACAGGAAAAAAAAAATTGTCAAGTGTCATTTTCTTTTATTAAATATTAGATTGGAAGTGACAGATACATATCATTTGGAAATTTTTGCAAACACAAAATAGAAAGAAACAAGCTTTTATATTATACACATGACATTTTATGGCGTCCATTTCATTTTTTTTTCTTCAAACGTTTTTACCTTGAATTTTTTTGAGGTTGCTATTAAATCTGGCAGATAGAATCGATGTACGTTTGGTTGAATGTCAGAAGAGCCACTTGTTGTATCGTTTCTTCTTTAACCCTTTATTTTCCCCTGCAGTACTCCTTAAGACTTTGACTATATAATTTGGCAACTACGTGGATACATTGATTATTCTACAATTTTTAGGAACCATATTGTGAATCTACATGTCTAGCATATCAGCAACAACAACCGTGAACATTCCGACATGCTGGCTGACCGACCTGCTGCTGCCGCTGTTAGTTATGGCGATGAGGATGATGAAGTACGAGGGACAAGAAATGCTTTAGTACGATAATTTAGCATTTATTTACAGATGAAATGATAGCTAACGATTGAAACAATTTTGACGTATTACTAGTTATGTGACTGACTGATAAACTTCTTGTTATGCGATTCAACCTGTCATATTTACTTCATAAAAATTACTATGATTACTTTATAGACCAATTTTATTGCCATAATAATGCAAATATTGTAATTTTATACAAAATTATATAGATTATTATGAAGAACATGCTCTGACCATGGTGACTTTACGTACGGTACCCAATTAGTGTGATTTGCTGTGGGTAGAAAGCCCTCCATCCCCAAACTTTTTGAAAATAAAAAGATCGGACAAACCTAGTATAAGCTTCGTTTCTCTATTGTTTATGTAAAATTTAACAACCTTGACGGTACCCAACCATTATCACAAAATTTCAAGTGGTTGGTTCCTACGTTCGCTCGCAATGATGCCATGTCCTGCCTGTCGACTGCAGTGCAGTACCTGTGTGTGTTTGTAGTGTGTAATCTACTAATTTTGGTCAAGCGATTTTATTTGGCGTACACGGTACTGTACAAAATGCGGGGCTGATCATATTGTAACCTGTCATATTATAATGACAGTGAAGTCGGCAGTGTGGCATTGTGTGGAGGTGTGTATTGGGGGAAGAATTAACGAAAACACCATACACTCATATTATTCGTTTATTCAACTAGTGTAACCTTTTGTTAAAGTAGTTTACTTACATGAGAATGCTCGCGTACCTAGCTATCTAGTTAATGCGATGATAATAACGTCCGTGTGTGAAAATCTGACAATGAAATGGTACATAAAATACTCGTTCAATCCTATTTCACCTGATTGTACACTTTTACGATAGAAAATCACGAAGAAATCCCATGTGTCCACATTTTATTTTATTGGATTACTTTTTGTGGTGCGCGTCTTTTTTTGCTGCTCGTCTCCCCGCTTATTTGAAAAATATATATCCATGTTTTGAGTTATTGTTTGCCATCATGTCATATTACTAAGTAAAAAAGGGAACAAAATACGGGGCCGTATAAAGCAGCGAGAAGCACAATAGTCGCAACAAGAATGATAACGATTATATTAAGGATGCACAAAAAAATGAATTGTTGTAGTTCAGCGCAAAGAATAATAGAAAGTGAGCACGAAAATAGTATCACATCAATGGAATAAAAATAAGTGAAGAAATTTTATAGCGAATTGACAGCGGGCCTAGCAAATAAATAAATTTAGGCACCTGCTTGTTTACTAAGGATGATAATAATAATGACGGAAAAGTAAAAAAGAAGCTTTCTGGTATTGGCAGTCTGTCTTTGTGTTTATTTTCGTTGGTTTTCTAAATAGCAACTTTATTATACTTTTTTTGCAGTATTCAAACGGACGCACGAATTGGGTCACCCATATTCCACACCGAATATCGGCTTTTCAAAGGTAAGCGTTTTTTGTTGGTAACTACCTGTTGTTGATATAATTATTATTATTGTTGTGTGCATTTGCATTGAAAAAGAAAGATTGAAAAGAGTAAAAATTGACGTTGTTTGTGGTCGAAAAAAAGGGGTGGGTGTAGGTAGACAAACAGAAAAGCACTTGTAAAAAAAGTAGAAACATTTTTTACTTGTTTTTGTTTAGCGTGTGTGTGCTGTACCTACAGAAATCACGCTCTACTGCTTTGACGCTTGACCGCCATTTGAAGTGCATATTTTATTTTCGATTATAGTTTGTCAACATTGAAAATAAGAAAAGAGTGGACGTGCCTTTTGCGTCGCCTATTTGGCTGGTTTGATTTATGTGCCAGCAAACCTTTTATGTGCATAAACATGTGTACAACTACACAAAATTTCTACACTTACTTTGGTAGTGGCAATGGAAATACGCGATTTGTAAATAGGGTTACCGGTCTAAAACTTTAAGGACAAGATATATATTTATAAGCCATAGGCCAACTTAAAAGCAAGTCCATTTACACATGCTAATCAAGCTTGGAGGAGACCACAGAGTGTTAAAAATTAAAACCATTACGATTTTTTGTATATTTGAAGTGTTTATCCAGACGAGAAAAAATTGTTTAACTGGAACTTTCAAAGAGTGGCGCGCTGACGTCTTTGCCGACATTATTATTCACAAGCAAGTGTAAAAAAACATTCAGCGTTTTAAGTGGAATCAGTAACATTTTATTAAAATATTGACTTGATAAAGTTGCGTCTTCCCGACTCATTTCAAAGTATCGGCATTCGTCAATCAAACCGATGTGTAAATGAAGCAGCAACGCTGTGTTAATATTTTGATTTTATGATACACAAGTCCGCCTAAAGTCCTGAGTAGATAAAGAGATCATCAAAGCGAAGGAGAGAGAGAGAGATAGAAAGACAACTGCTCATCAACTTCACGTGAATGGGAGTGAAATACACCTACGGTTGCGGGAATGGAAGTGATTGTTTGCCTGAAAGATTCATATTCCTACACGTACAAAAATCTTTATACGCAAGCAGATATCATATCAAATCACATCTCTTTCCTTCTTCTATGCTCGTAAACATAATATTTGAAGATGATGCGACGACGACGGAAAGGAAAAGAAGGGTGATTGGTGATGGTAGCTCACGAATCACGAACTTTATTGGCACCAGTGACAGCTTCCCTACCAACTTGGTTGATTACTCTTGCCATTTAAGATAGAGGTTTTACTTGCATGTGTTTTATATGTATGTATGTATGTAGGTATGCATTCTTGTGACTGGTATCGCATTTCATTCATATGCACGCAAATAAGCATCAGCATCAAAAAGTTCTACCAATACGACTCCGTATTATATTCTGTGCATAAAAGTGTATATAATCCGTTTGCACACACGGACGATACATAGTATTAAGTGCTCACATTGCCTGCAGATGAAATGAAATTTGAAAGATGATAACTTCATCTTGTTATGTAGTTAGACTTGTTGCAGCTTACAACAGACAAACTGATTGGATTTTTTGGTTAGGGATTCATGAAGGAGTTTCAGTGCAACAATGTAGTGCCTCACAGTTTTACTAACTAAACTAAAGAACTATCAACTAGCACTACTGAAAACACTTTTGTAAAAGCCTGTGGTAGTGTTCGCATGTGTAATAATAATGGGCAGTCATGCGAACACTAACTTAATAAGGTGCGTATCAGAGCTTGTACACTTTTGGACCTTACACACTGCACATATCATCAAGCTCGAGTAAAAAATTGTGTGTCCACA
Organism: Callyntrura guangdongensis; assembly: GCA_027744295.1. NCBI lineage: Eukaryota > Metazoa > Arthropoda > Collembola > Entomobryomorpha > Paronellidae > Callyntrura > Callyntrura guangdongensis. Next base: position 3,199 of record JAHZNB010002664.1, on the reverse strand, counting down.
AATGACGTCTTCATTGATATTAGTACCGCTCATCAAAAGTTGTTGTATTGATTATTCCTGTTAGAGAGGAACCTCCACACAGCAGTAGTCGAAAATCAGACAGGCGCAATACTGCGTTTTTTGAACTGTACATTTTTGCGCTGAGAATAATGGAAGGAAGGATAAAAGACGTTGTAATAGTTTTCAGTCTGTCACCTGTCAATGATTCCATTGCTACCTGAATTAAAAATTGTGTACACACACACTGTATGCACTGTGCACCTTCACTCTAAAAAATAACACACTGTAATATACTGTTAGCATGTTGATATCATGTAGTTGCATTGTGCGAGAGAAATCCGAAAAATAAATTATCATATAAATTGAAGTGTACACCAGGACAGCATCTCATACTTACTAAATATTTGACAAGATGACATAAGTAATTTACATAGCGCTCAAGTGAGAGTGAGATAGATGCACCATATTAGTAATAGTAATATTTGGTAGTGTTCCATATAATATCGATTTGCCAAGTGGATATTTAATGAATGAGTGTAAACGAGGAATAGACCGGGAAGTTTTTTCCGCAAGGTACGTATAGTAAAGTAGGTACTTCAATACTTCATTTCAACAGTTCAGTTAAGTAACACAACACAAGGGTGAGATTTTGGTGGATGCCAAAATGGACTTTCAAGGGGAAAGTCGCATTTTCTCCTGTGGTGTCGTCGTTCGATATTGTAGTGGAACATGATGTACATACAACTACAGCATTATATGTATTAGTTTAAATTGTGTATCCAACTTTACTTTTTCTTCTTATGAACAATTACTCATTACCATTACATTTTCATCATCAATTCATTCAGTCCATCATCACCAGGTCGTAACTATCCCGTGATATATGCGACTTTCGTCAACGATCTTCTTCCTTTGTAAAGAACCAAACCCAATGAATTCACAAAAACTAGAAAAGGGAAAGACTCCAGGGGTAATGCAATGAATAATGGTCTAGTTAAAGTAGTGAATCTGTTGAATGTATGCTTGTTACAAAAGTCCATTGAATATTATCATTATCATATGAACTTATACAGAAATTCAGAAATGGGCAGCCGGCATGCACTTGTTCAAGTATATTTGATGCACTTCAATACAGAAAGAGGCACTGGTGTACAATCTGCAGTGTGTTAGATGAATAGGGATTGACGGACGACGGATGGGGATTGAGTAAGAGCGATTTGGAAAATCACTTATTAAAACATCAATCAGTTACTGATCGGGGTTGAGAATCAAAATTTATGAGACAAACTTGCCTCTGGGCTCTACAAACCTATCATAATAAGCACATAATATATAAACACTTCAGCCAAATACGGACACGATAATGTATAACATATTAATAACAATAATAGCGCCTGAGTTTTTTTTCAGCGAGTAAAGATAGGTTATATACACATACAATATACACGCAAGAGAAGGATGAAGTGAATAAAAATTGGTGAGCACATAGAGATACCTCTTTTATGGTGTGGCTTAATGTAGGTATATTATACGACGAATGCTAAACACTATGACTCTACAGTTTTTCGGATTTTGTAAAGTAAAAAATGCTTCTTGTGTAAGGTGTAATATAGAATGCAAAGTGATCTATTATGTGTTTAAAGTTCCGCAACAGAAGTGAAAAAAATGGATTAAGTTCATTAGATTTTAGTACATGTTGAAATGATTATGCAGCAGTGGGAACGTACTTGCTTACACACACAAGAAACACCCTACAAAACAAAAATGATGAATGAATACTTAAGGTTAATATTTATTTTCATGTTCTCTCTCCATTCATCAACTCGAATTCATTCTTCCTTTTCTGGGCAACCTTGAATTGGCCAATAATTTTTAAGAATAATGACCGATGATTTTGCATAATTTGATGGTGAACCATTTTGCAATTTTTCTGAGTTTTAAAACATCTACGCGTGTAATATTAAAGTTTTATGGAAATGAAAACTCTTTTCGACTATTATTTTAAAGGCATAACAATTTTAGCTGTGATCTTTCCAAGTAAATATCTTATATCTACCTCGTAGAACGTTATTGAATTACAACATTATTATTTATGTCGGTTTCACAATGCCCCAATATTTTTACACGGCTTAGTTCATCCGTGTGGTACAGCATCGTTTATTTTTTCCAGGTGTATAATTTTAATAGCCGTTATTTTGGTCATTTGCCGGGCCTGCAAAACGGCATTACAAAATGAGTGCTATCTTATTTTTTATCATTGACAAATTTAATTTACAAGTACTTCATTACTTTTAAGACTTTTAAGCTTTGATATATTTATGCACCAGTGCGTTTATAGCTTTAATGGATGTTAAAACGTGTACAATAATGTTGTTTTGGCTTGGAATGTGTTCAATATGTGCGTAAATATATATCTTTCTGTGAAAACGTGACACTGATGACTATAACATTAATCATTTATCTATTTTGGTTTGACGGAATTATGCTGCTCCTATAAAACGTTTTGGTTCAGTTATTTGTGTCTACACTGTAGTCTGTCTGGCTTTATGCACAAGGATATAGTGTCTGCTTTTGATAAAAAGCAGTTTAATTTAAACGTGAATATTTCCACAATATTGATAATACAATCTCCATTCTACCTAACAAACTTGTGACCATGCAGGTTCTTTAATCATATTATTATGCTTATTACTACGAAAATTTTCAGCTTAGGTTTTCGGAGGCTCAATTTATGAAATCTGAATGAACTTCTTTTCAGCATTAACACACTATTTCTAAAACTGCGCTGTCTAAAAGAGACGAAAGTAATGAATGACGCCATCGCGATCATTTTCTTCTATTTTCTATCCATCATTCTGCATGAGTCAACGAAAATGATTTTTTCATCTCTTCTTTCTTTTCTGCATTAAAATTCATTCAGAAATTTTCAGTCTACGATGAAATGTACGAGTGTACACGGTAGCAATATCATAGTAGTAGATTCGGCCTAATGCTTCTAAGAAAAGTATTAAAGTAGGTAAGCAATGAAGAAGGACGAATGGAGACACTGGATATAATTCCATCCATGATGTATTTTTTTCATTGTCACAATAAACCTTTGGTTTGCAGTTACAAACATGATGGATTTAAAGCTAAAATAAAAAAACGGGTAATACTGTTGTGTAGATGGATGGCTGCTACACTGTTGTTACGACTGTAT
>JAHZNB010002663.1:0-14094 GCA_027744295.1 Callyntrura guangdongensis | reverse complement strand
TTTTTCAGCACATGATTTCAATGGAGCGAGTTCTTATCTTTAAATAATTTGAATTTAGGAGACTACCTAAACTTTATCTCCTCCCAATATTGAGCATAATATTATACTTTTGCTAGAGCAGCAGCACGCATACTCGTTAGTAGTCAAATATATTCCCCAGCACACCAGCAGAAAGCAGTGTGCAAGATGTTTTCTTGGCCTTTGTCAAGCTTGTAAACAGAGGAAGCAAGATAATAGCCAGTGATGCGACCAGTGCTCACACGCAATCGCTGTCAGCAAGAAGTGTGCAAATGGTGAAGCTAACATGTCCACTTTGCAACCTTAGGTTCGTATTTTGCTGCTGTTGTTGTAAGATGATCATCATCGCCATCGCGCTATCATATCGTTTAAACTTATAAAACGCTACTTGATTCACTGAGAGAGTTAGTTTTGCTTGCGCTACTTAAAATTTGGTGTTGGATCATAAAATGTACACGTACTATGTATATATATCATACATGATATGACTGATGGTGACTGCCTGACTACTATATTTAGATCAAACGATTTAGGGGGACAATGCCCTGTAATTATTTTATTTTCTGTTGTGAATCTTCTTCGTCGACTTGAGTTGTGCATTATGAAGCACCCATCATCATCATAACACATACATTTATAACAATGGCTACCTATTTATAAGACACAATATGCAGGAAAGTTAGTAGCATATCAACAAACAAGAAGGAATATAATAACGATAAAAGTAGAGATTTGGTGCACTTTGCTGATGCATGCATTGTTCGTGTATGATACATGTTATATACTTTGAGATAATATGACTTTAACCCCGCACTCCCGTATCCACTCACTGCAGAACAGAAAGTTTATTATAACTTATAATAACTTGCAGTATATACACATCAGAGTGAAAAAAAACAGTCCAGAAAATGTTTTTGAAAAAGTCTTGGCCAGAAGTAGGCATGAATTAAGTGTTATCATTTTGATCAAAGCTACATGGTGTTCAAACTTGAGCTCCCTGAAATGATTGCTTCAAAACTACATTACTTTTGAACGGAACAAATGGAGAGAGAGGGGGAGGAAGAGCACAAGGGCCTGACCCAGACCAAAGCCATCCTTCTAAAATCTAGTAATAATATGAAGACAGTCGTGAATGAGGAGATGAGCAGAGTTGATTACTTTTGATTAAGGAGTGCATTGAAATGGTAAATAGGATTACAACTCCACCCTGTTTGTTGCGCTTCACCCATCATGCCGTATTTTCACTTGTGTCAAATAATAATCAGAAATTGTATTACACAAGATGATGGACCATATATATTTTTTTAAAAAAAAAAAAACTTATTACACATGTAGCTTTTCCTCAGTAGTTTTCATTTTTTATTAAATGCTCCAAAATTCTAAAAAAATATATGTGTATTGGGTACATGGTACATCCATCTTTTAAAGATAAAAACCGAAGAAATCAGCAAAGAGTGGCCGTTTGTAAGATGTAATTATCAATTAGGCGTGCAGAAAAAGATTGAACTGGACGATTGCGAAATACTTCAAAAGAGAACAGAGGCATGCTTGAAAAATCACTTACCCTCTACTTCAGTCAGTGAATACACATGCACCTTCTCATGAAATAAGCACCACACCACATAATATTTTGATGTCATGCTTAACTCTTCTCAGTTTCGTTATATACTGCCAAAAATGCCAACATGCTAGCTTATATCATCGTACATTCAAGGTGATATGATATTAACAAGTGATTTTATAGGTTGAAGAACAAAACCAGGCAGGAGTGAAATAATATTAATGTCTTTGTCGTAAAAAAAAGGAAATATCTGTGGGGAAGGCGAGCGTCCATTTTATGGGTAGAATGATGTGCTTGAGCGATTTTTTGAAAAATGGGTTTGACATTTTAGNGAATGATGTGCTTGAGCGATTTTTTGAAAAATGAGTTTGACATTTTAGTTTCGTATATCCATTACCACTCTTTTCCTTCTTCCCTCCCCAACAGCATCATCACCACAACAGTTGCAGAGTTGTTGCTGGGCTGTTTAACTTGTCTTTCTCATGGTAGTGTTTCAAGGAGGGTTTATACTTACAAGTTTAAAACCTTTTTAGAATTTTTACAGTTTACTCTGTCCTCGGATGTAATTTGACTACTGGTTCTTTACTTTAAACATGACAAGGAATTTCAAGCAGGTAATTTGGAAAGTGAAGATGAGAGATGGTCAAAAAATAATTTTCGGTTACTGCACTGCAAACACCATATTATTAAATTACTCTCTCGACTCTCGACAAAAACAGTGAAGAAGCATAGATAGCAAAACTTTTTTGTTGGAACTGATGAGATGTTCTGTTAACTTTTTTTCGTGAAAGCGAGAAAAAAAGGCAAGTGTAATTTCATTCCATTGCATCGTAAATGAAATGGAGATGATACCAAGATCAAAGTCGTTCTGAAATCAGACATCAGGCAGTCAATGCTTAAAATAAACGAATATAGCGATACCTCTGACTGTGACTAATATATGCTGCCTATCTCTGTTTCTATTACATTCGTTGTTTATGTTCGTTTGTTGTCTACAAAATATTTATGTTCTGTTTACTTTATTTTCATAAACGTTGAATGCCAGTTAGAATGCTGTCACAATTCTTGTGGATCATTCAATTTTATTGATGTTTTAAATGAGATACCAGATACTTTATGTTTATTCAAGTCCATCGAAAACCAAATTATGCCCACAGAGAACAGTTTCATGCTTTTCAGCAACCAACGGGTGTAGCTGTAAAGATTGCAAGGAGATATATTATGTATGCAACGTTACTGGTTTGTACATTGCACAAAAGATGCAATTGGCAATGTAGTAAAATGCATATGAAAACAACGAACCAAATGTTATGATGACGCGTGCTTATGGCTTTATGGTAAGCGACCGTTTTCAAGACTAGAAAATTAACTGCCGTAAAAAAGTTTTTTTTTATTTTTAGGTTGTGGTTTGTATGATTACTTTGATTGATATAATGGATACTTTACAAACCTGTAAAAGTAATTTGCTACATGTTAAATTCTCTGGACTGTGTTATGTTTTGGTAGTTGGTGCGTTTATGGTAATAATGCAGTAGATACGACATGCTAAAATTTTCACTTATTGTTATTTTACAGAAGCGTATAAAAGTTATGAGGGGAACGGAGACTCTATTTGTATGCCTTGAGAAATTGCCAGTTTCTTTAACATAATTTCAATGTCAGAAACCTTTCCCACAGTATGTACCTATATATGTATAATGAAAGTGGCGGGCGCAAAAATAAAAAATATTCCAGTATCTTACAACAGCTTCGTCCAGTACTTCCTACCGAATTCCGTTTGCTTGTTCATTTTTGCGAATCGGCACTTAACACCATTTAGGCAAACGGTCCATTTCCTTTAATTAGGTAGTCAGTGGTGTAGTAATGGCGTAAGTGTAACGTAGCAAGTACATAATAAATAAGAAGGTCGTTTCGTCTTTCGCGAACATTTGCGCGTTAAGAAAACGTGAGAACAGAAGAGCTGCTGTAATTTCTACGAAAAAATAAGAACCTTGAAACAAGTTTTTTTTTGTTTCCGGTCAACCGCTTCAGCCCGGTTTCGAGGTATTTGTTGCGTTTTGTGAAGCAGCAGGTGTTCCGGTGCCCTTAATTATTTTTGGCTTCAGTAAAGAAGGGAATGTACTCGAGTACTGACATATTAGGATATGTATATAATAATTTTTACTTCGATTCCAGTTATAACAAAGCAGCTAATCCTAGTACAAAGAGTATTAAAAAAATTCTACAGAAAAACTCTGTTCTGATCTGTTTTACATTCTAATAGCTAATGTTGTGTTTATGATCATTTCATTTTTCACAATCAAAACCTTAAATCTGGTTGGTATGAAATTAGTACCTTCAATCAATTAATTTTGAAGAAGCCCAAGTTGCCAGTTTTATAAGGAAGCCGTCAAATAACAGAGGTTCCACACGTCACACATCAATTCCAAAGTAGTAGTACGATATACATTTTTCAACGAATCAGACAAGGAACTTCCTGTGCGACCGGTTTACACTGCTTCATCATTACAAACAGGAACAAAAACCCAATCCTTTACTAGTTTACTCACTCTCCAGAGTACTTTGTACACTTGATCCAGTTTTAAGTATAACAATTCTATTCATGACCGGCGATGACTACGTGTGGAACAGAATTTTTAATTATTAATTAGTAACAACAACATACAATTCAAATACAAAATACAAATTAGACCTGGCGCAAGAAGGATCTTTTGTAGAATCATAATCCACTATTTACTTAACCGTGTAGCAGTTTGACAATAGCCGTAATTTTCGGAAAGGGAAAGGAGACGATTTCTTTGGAGTGCCCGGATAGCTCTTGGCATAGGTAATTAGCATTTAGCATGTTCATTTTTAATAACCCGAAGCTTTTGCCAACTATCCGTTAGCTTTGTCAAGAGAGAAATAAAGCAAACGTGTACAATAATAGGTAATATCTCACTGAAATATGCAAATTCTTTTTAAAACAAGCTCTTCTCCTTCTCAAATATTTTCCTAAAAGGAAGTCAGAATCGTGCAAATCAACTTAAACTAGAGCCAGTAAATGCTACCCGGAATGTTATAATTTGAAGAAAAAAATGAGTTCAAATTTCTATCTATACTATTACAGCTTCCCTACTTCATTGCGGGCAACGATGTTAGAGTTGTTCATGCGTTTTCCGCTCTTTAACCAACATGAACAGATGGCTAACTTCTCCGGGGAAAAACTGGAGAAATAGAATACGTTTGGAGGCAGTAATTATGAGAACGGGTAGGAATGGAAGGATTAGTAGGATACAGTCTTTAGTGGATTGCCTTCAACTGAACTGGTGTACGTTTATGTATTTTGTGTAGCATGTTCGTATTTTAACTTGACTTTCTTAGAAATAACGCAACACGAATCTATGAACCTGTATCACAAATAAAACACAATTGGCGATTGGCGATTACACACCCTTGCCCTATATTGGCCCTACACGCACACATGGTGCGGCGTTAATAGATGAAAAGGTCGTGAGAACAGTTCAAATGTTTTGAGTTGCGTCCAGCCAGAAGAAAAACAAGAAGTCCAGAATGGAAAATAATTACGTTAGAGTTCGGTCGATTGATTTTACTGCACCATCGACTTTTAAAATGCTAAGATTAAGAATCACATACATGCATACCTTCAAAGCAATAAGCATTTACTTTCATTTACCCAAAACCAAAATAAGTGCTTCATGTCGTGTACTTTTTGAGTGTCATTTGGTTAGATTTATGTACATTTTTAATTTCATCGTTTTATTTCCCCTAAAATATTTTAATATTTTAGACGAAATGACATCATGACATGTTTCTCAAATGTACAAACTTTTGGGGTTAGAGAATCCCGATTGTGACACCCAAGGAAACTTTTATTTAAACTAATGACATGTGTCTCCCACTTCATCGTCATCACCATCAAAAGATTGATACAGAGTCAAACCTAGAATTGAGTTACGTAAAAATACACCCCCCACAGTACACCGACAAGATGGTTTTATATCTTGCATTTTCCTCTTATAAACGATCACAATTCTGGAAAATTTCAACCGGAAATCTTTAACCTGAACTTAAAAAATGAGAGCTACAGGGCAACGGGCAACTACGTATGAAAATAAGAAGGCATCAATGCAAGATAGCTTACACAAACAACAAACAAACAACTTGAAAAGTATAATTTAACAGGTTTTGCCATGCAGCAAGATAGTAAAATGTTACGTGTGTTGCGTACTTATCTTTAGTGCTGGTATGCATGGAAGGAAGGTTGAAGCAGCACGAAAGATATTTTTGTAGTTCATCGGACATATATTTTTATTACCAGTCACCCACCCACCTTTAATTCATTCTATGCTTTCATCAACGTGATACCAAGAAATACTTGGGGAAAAGTTGAAGCTGGTGTCGAGGATTCAACATTCTACGTGAATCATTACTACCTTTTAAAAAAATGATTGCCTGGATTCGTTTGTTTGGCCACCCCACCACGCCATATGCTTTTGCGTGTATATGCACAATGCACGGTACCTTTACCAGCAAACCTGAAAACAGTAGATTTAAGTAAGTAATCAACGGAATTAAGATTGTGTCTAAAATATTTCCGAGAGTGTATTTTGAGCCAAGCAGAGCGTCAGGTTGCAAGCGCTGGTTTGACCAAAGACAATGAAGGAAACGGTCAAATATATATTATATACAGTATCAGCCGAACGACATACTCCTGCCCTATGAGAAGTGAACCATGCAATATAACAGCAGCAAAATTAAGACGGCAATGAAAAGGGGATCAAATATGCGACAGGTATAATAGCTTCTGAAACGAGTAATCGTGCCAAAATATTTACTTGCCTGTCTCTATTACGCTGATTTTCATCCAATCATCCATCATATTTCTTGAGACTTGTCTACAGCTCATGTAATTCAATTCGATCTAAATGTTGACAATAAATTATCTCTGCAAAGGATAAAATTGATAATTTATATTCAGCATAATTGTACATAAAAATCCATCAACTTGTCTTGATGTGGGTATGCTTGTAAAAAACTCTTCAAACTTCATTTTTCTCTTTTCCTATAATTGCTTTTGAAATGATGAAGACAATAGTCAACTGTATTCACTGATTTTATACGCTGCGAAGAAACGAATTCGAGAGTTGCCGTATAATCAACGTTATCCCAGTGTGTTTACCCCAGAAATCCCAGACTACAGCGTAACTGTGATTTTGTTTTTCCTCACCACCACACCACCACCATCATAAAATAGAATGAACATTTTGAAACGAACCGACAATGCCTTACTCTTAGATAATCTTACATTTTCAGTGGCATTATAAAAGGCCTTTTCATAAAGCCATTCTGTGGGCACGTATATGAATACCTATTTAGAATTGTTTCAGTGTTCTCGAATTTTACATGCCGCCATCTTCCACATCTCTTTAAATGTTCTATAAAGGCAACACAGAGACGTCCTTTAGCTCTAGACGTCTCGTTTTTTACATCGCCACTAATGATAATAGACATTTATACCTACACACAACGAAACGCATTCTCACTACTCCCAAGTAGCAGAGCTTCAGGTCGTAGTCATATTGCTCGTTCCAGTTGTGTCAGTTTATAATTAATATAAATAAAACATCCAACGACAACAACTCTCTCTTTCTCTTTTTAGCGTTAAAAAATCGAGAGCGTTATGGTGTATAATTACAGGGAGTAATAATAATGATTTACCTTATTCATGCATGAAATCCCGTGAAAAGATCATGAAGAATACAAGAGTTGTGTGTGTTTCTGTTGCAGTCAACAGCACACCAGTCACCACTTGAAAGCCAAGCGTTAAGGACAGCGCGTATTTAACTTGGAAGCGTATGCGCATAATTTAATCCCATTACTAAAGCAAATTCGTAAAATACTGCTTATACTTGTGGACAGATCACCACATGCATCTTCAATTCTAAGCAGGCAGGAGAAGATTCCAGGCCACAGTATTACTGGATGAAAGAGAGAAGTCGTTTTTTAGAATTTTTCAAGAGAGATCCACATCATTAAACAAGCTGTCGGTTGTCACGTTCTTAATTGTGTCAGACTAGTACACTAATTCCATTCAATAATCTTTTGTTGAAATGATATGCAGTCTGCAACCAATGCATTAAAGTTTATTTTTCAGCTGGTGGCACCCTGGAGCTATTCTAATATTTTCAATCTCAATTCACACTCTCATTGTCGTCGCACACTTAGCAGATTCTTCCTTCTACCACCTCTGGTCACATTTAGAGTACAACTCATACTCATTATGTGTGCATGATGTTACGGGAGTAAGAGACGCTCAAAATCTCTTTTTAGGAACAATGGCATATGTTTTAAGTGAGGGTTTAAGGATGGATGGCTGAAGTCGTATGAGATCGAGCATGCAGTTAATAATGACGATTAATGAAGCCTGCATTCAATGAGGTTAAATTAAATAGTTAATGCTATTAATAAGACAATTGTTTATACAAGTTTAACCATGATGGTCCGCCATTCCCATATTTAGGGTTCAACAGTATCTAACAAGCTGTCTTTTTGACTTGACTAGATTTTAGTCGGAGAGCATTCAACATGCCATATCAAAAATACAGTTTAAGAACAATGGACGAGATAAGGATAAAGGTCAACATTTTCGGTTTTCGTGGCAGAATTTTAGATTGTGGAGAACGCACTGATTGTGATTGTGAGTTTTTTTTTATCGTGCTCTCCATCAGCATATACAGTTGCTACATTTGACATTTTAGCCTGGCATATAATTCTCTCCATGATTTTTGCACTAGGTTCATTTCCCTATAGCTTTTCATGCTAGTAACTTTTCAAAAATCTCACGAGAAAGATTGGTAAACAAACAAAAACATGTAGTTACGTCAAACGTTGAACAAGGCAAGTCTAAAAGCATATCTCTTTCATAATACAGTACATGCAATCGAGGGTGAAATAAATAGGGCGAGTAGTAGTAAGTAGTTATATATGAGTAATATGTACTACGATAAATTAAAGATATCAGCAAGAATGATAAACACTATCTCGACGCAACTCTGAGCAAGGCTTCTGAAAAACCCCAGTTAAGAATTGCACGACGCGAACTTGCGGACAGCTTATATGATGTTTGATGGTGAGAAAAGAGTGTGGAACACATGGTTCTCGTGAGAATCACTAAGAGTTGTGTCGTTTGATGTACGCCTAATGGCTCTTTTTCACATTTATTCGTTCCATTTAGAGGCATAAAACATATTTACCATATATGTACGAGGTGTTGTAGGCATGCAAATGTATATGGTATGTATGTACATTATGCTTGTTGATTAGTATGATCAGTAATCATCGTATTGATAAAAATCTGGTGTAAAAGAAGGACTAATGACGATTATAGCCTTATTAGATGGTAGGGAATTATATCGTTGCATACAGTGTAGTTACAAGTTATAACTTTACAAAAATTGAATATTTGTCAATCTAAAGAAAGTTGTAGCAAGTATAGCAGCCAAGACAGTGAATGAATGCTGAATTGTCGTCGTCGTAGATCTAATATGTAAATTAGATGTTTTAATCATGAAAGTGTATATGGCTTTTATCCTTTACCCTTTGTTTCTTTATTGAGCCGTTTATGTAATCGGTGTAATCATCATGAGTAATATGTGGAATTCCATGAATGTGTAAAATATTTCTACTCTATAATAATGTTGCACTTGAGCCAAGCTCTCTGTACGCATGCAGCGAATAACCTATTCTTTTTTTAACGATAGTACATACTTTAGTGTTGTTTACAAGATATGGTGAGAGAATCTAAATAATATGGCTTATAGCGGTTCAATGTCCATATCTTTCGCAAAAATCGCGTTTAAGCAGAGTTTATGTGTCTGCTTGTAAATACAACGTAGGATTTCACAATTTGTGTTGTTGTGTTATACCAAGTATATGTAGGCATTTGTGTAGGTAGATTGTGAGTATAGTGTGTGCTATATACGTATTTCTTGTGCTAGTATTGTTTTCTCATATCTGTCTCTATAATGCAATAAAACGCAGATTACGTTTTTTATCATTATATCCGAAGAAGTATTTATACGCGGATGGTAAAATATATACGCAGGCAAGTTGCAAAAGTCATGCCACGGGAACTTTCCCACAGACTAGAATACACACAAAATATCGTGATATAACATTAAAAAAACAACCTGATTTACTCTTGCCAAATCAAGCAAAAACCGAGAGAAGTTTTTTGTTGGGAAAGGAGACTAACAACATTTCCCGAAGAAGAAAAACTGACTTGGTTGCTCTGATTATTCGCCTTGGTCGTCGTGTACACTCTATTTGTTGTGACTGTATACCTATTTAGCGCTAAATTGCTGTGCACTATATCGTGAGCTACCGTTCTCCCATGATCTCGTGTGTTTTTTTTTTCATTATTTAGAAAAAAATCCCATTTTCAAAGTGGTATTGGTTTCTAGCCATAATTTTTTCAGGCATTTGCGTACTTGGTTCCATTTCCCGTTAGTGCTCTTCTTCTTGACACAACAAAAGTAGTAATTCCTGTTTTATTACGATCTTTGCTATTTTTGATGTTGATTTGAGGGTATATTCTGGGATTATGATGTAATAAAAGTGCCAAAGTCAATTTTTGTTCGTATTTCTAATTAGATATCCTTATTGACTTTGACTATACGAAATAAATTGAAGATAAAATATGCCCTGTGCTAGATGCATTTTTTATCAAGGTTTTCCTCCCCTTAAATTTTAATACACTCATGTTTCAAAGATTTGTAAAGATTCTTTTTGAAATGAGCTGGTGTCACTGAGGGATTAATAAAATGTCGGACAATCTGTCAAATAAAAACTTGTGGAGTGCACGGTAATAAAAATGATGAAACGAAGCTGTATAAAATAAAATTTCTTAACAAACTACACCGTATATAGTTGACTACAAGATAACAGTTTTTTTCATAAATTACGCAAAAGTGTTTTAAAACATAATAAAGGAAAGCATATACACTAAACCTTCCTTCTTTGTTCATGCTTATGATGCTGATGATTTGAATTTTTAAAATATTGTTGCATATACGCATGTCCGTGTTCTTCACTCTTTTTGACTTTGGCACTTATACGATGGTTGGAAATTGGAAAAGTCAACTTGCTTCCAGTTCTAGTTAAGCTCTTCGCATCATTCTGTTTATTGTTGTAAGCTCAATGAAACTACAGCGTGACCGAGCAAATTTGAAACTTTTTCTTTCCTCTCTGCTTTAAAACTTAACCACGTAACTTATTGTCACAAGTTGCAATGAAAAATGTACGTACCTACTACATGTTCCACTGTGTGCTGAAGGTTGTAGTGAGAAAAGTCGTATCAACGACGAGAACGAATTGGGAAGCATTTCGTGTGATTCTTGTTATTATCACGCATTATTATGTGGTTTTCGTATCTGGTCTCTCTGCGTGTATTTTGTTACATTCCATCCAAGAGCATAACCAACCACTCGTGGAGTTGGATAATACGCCAGTAGTCCTATATGAGATGTAAATTTAAAGCCCGATGACTCCATGATTCAATTTTTTGCTGGAGTTGGCATGTATTTATATTACATCGACGCTGATGTGATTATACTACAGACAAAAAGTAACTATTGCTGTCTTACACATATCTTTAAAATCGACATAGAACGTCCATAGGAATGAACTGTAATGTAAACATCTCGTTACTCGTATTTTGTGTCGTTTCCAAAAACACTCATTTCCTTCACTTGAGAATCTTTTGAATACAGTACTGCTTCACTTTGTATAGTAGTAATAGTATAATATCATTATAAACCTCATTGTTATTCTGCTTTTACGGATAAACATGAAAAGATACGTGACTGTTTCATTACCCCTTTGTTGTTTTCGTTGTCCCTGGAATGGCAGAAAAACCAAAAAAGATCACAAACGATTTGCTGTTTTTTGCTATTTTCTTTCCTTTCCCCTGTGAAGCTATAAGCAATCGGGCAGTCGGTAATTTATTTTTATTGCGCAGGGGGGACGAAAGCATTTTTGTAACTAACAAAGATTTAATAACATTTGTCTGTCGGTTATAATCTGTCAATTGTATTTTTATACGTGTTAACTAGTTTCGCTTAAATATTCTCAGGAAAATCTAATGGGGAATTTTGTAAATAACTAACAATGAGTAACATGTACCCGCTGTGGACTGGAACACAGAGTACGTATTGATGACGCGTTAGCCGTAGTGAAAGTTAACAAAAAGTCAGTTTTATTTTTTTCTAAAATAAACCGGCAAACTTTTTGCATTCTCAATAAACAAAATTTTCATTTCAAATTCAATGTAGTCAAATAATTTTTAATAAAAATTGTTTAATTTTTTAAATTGTAGTACATCTGCCACAATAAATGAGATAAACAATACAAAATACCACCCGAATAAATCTAAAATGTTCATCGAGCTTGTTTCTCGCACAGTAGTAGCAAGCAGCAAGGTTTGTGCTTGTGCGCTGGATGACGCTTTATCTGTACTAGTCGACCTTAGTTCTTCCTCGTCGAACTAGGGCAGAAGCGGCATCTGTGAAAGCTTTACGAATACCTATTTTTCTTCAATCTACTACCTGCTGCGTGTTGATTGCCTACCACTACCTACAGGTAAACATTTGTACTTTGTACTCACCTGGGCTAAGTAGTCTGGTACTCATCCAGAAATTCCTGTCCCAGCAGACAGGTGGTGTGAGGCATGATGATTATGGTTGTGTAGCTCCTATACAAAATTTCTTTATCATCTCGATGTAGTGTTAATGGTAAAGGAGTCGTCTTGCGTGACACCAGGGATCTTATCTGGCTATTTACTATTTACCAGTTGTTTGGGCGAATGTTGTCAGTAGAGTGCATGGCATGAAATGAACAGTGAGCTCTTCAGAGATCCTGATGGTTTGGTTTTAGTCAGAAAGAATATCAACATCTAGTGGCGAAACTAAACATCTACATTACAACAATTCTGCCACCTACAAGAGGCTCTTCTCTTCGTCAACAGGTTGTAGTATCTTACCTAACTCATATAATAAACTGCTGCGTTGATGCGCTGCATTGTGCATTGGATGATTCTCAAAATGTTATAATATTCAGAAGAAAATGACCTGTGACTGTGACTACTACATTCATACCTATTCAGTAAAGCATGAACGATGTAATTAAGATGTTCTTCAACAATGTATTTTGTCAAGCATTGTTCGTTTATGCTCTTTGAATAATTTATCCTGTACAATACGTGACTTTAACTATCTCTCTGTCCGATTTATAATCACTGTAGTAAAGCAGTTAAAATGGGTCAAGCTATGAGCTGGATGATGAATGAACCAAAGCAAGACTCGTGGGAACCAAAACATTAACAAAGGATTTAATGATGAGCCTTATCAAATGGTACTATTTTCTGCGATTTTGAGTTTTCATTCAATTTGTCTGTATGATCTCTCCCATAAAATCTTTTTTGTCCGGAAGATATGATAACATTTTAAAAACCTTAGGCAAACTCTCAAATTTCATTACAATTTTGTATCATCATAATATTAATTCTCTGTAATGTAAATCAGTAGAGTGCAATACGGAAACTTTTAATATTGTTCCATCTTTAGTAAGTAAATTTCTTTAAAAAAATGTCCCCAACCCTTCCTGCTTCTTGTTTGCCCCAACAAAAAAATACATTATGTATATACCCATATTTGTCGCATACAATATGTTATACTTCATCCTTGAAACTGATTCGCAGCCTTCATAGAATCCAGGTACATGTGGAGTGGAGAGTAATAAGAAAGCGTTTTGTCTCACGTTTCATCGGCCGTCCTGCACATGTCGGAGGAAACTTTAGATTGTTGTATAGAATTTCCTTTATCATCACTGATAATCACAGCAAATTTATGTGTATTTCAAGTTTTGTAGAATTTCCTTCAGGAATTTTGAATGCGTGGAGCACATACATTAGTGCGATGGAGTGCAGCATTGCATATCCTACATTACACATGACTATTTGCTGAAAACATTTCTTCTGCCTATTTATGGAAAAAGGGGTTCAACTTTAAAAAAAATGAAGATAGCACCATGAGGAGATGAGAAAGTCCCAAGAAGAATCAAAAGACTTTTTTATCAGATGCCATATCTGGTAGAAGAGTGGTACGCACGTATCTTGCCTTATCTTGCTCAATCCCACTAAAAAGATATAACGCATAGCTAAGCGAGGCATTATGAAAACGGAAAATATGTGTTAGATAGTGTTTGTTCACGCCAAACCTCGTGATCTTAAAAGGTTTATGATGATGATGGTGCTGAAATAACGAAAAGAAGTAAATGAATGTTGAACGCCCTGGGAAAAGTGAATACGCGTGTTTTATTGCTTTTAAAATTAAGTTAGCTTCCTTCCTCGAACTGATACACAAATGGGTGGACGGTATATGCAACATTGATGTGAGATACCAAATTAAGTAACAAACCCACAGCCCCAGTATGACCTTGCATGCTTTCCGCAGCGA
>JAHZNB010002662.1:0-25328 GCA_027744295.1 Callyntrura guangdongensis | reverse complement strand
GTTGCGAGCGAGTTTGTTTTCATTTTATAAGAGGATTAAGTTACTAACAAGAGGAATCAGAGAGAGAAAAAACTTTCTTCCCAAAAATAACACGAAATGAAAGTGATTATCCTACCCAAATAATCATATTGTGCATCCATATGTGTGCCCTCCCTGTACACAAATCTTTTTCTAAAGCTGGTTTTTTTTCTGCTGGTAAATACGTTACGTACAGAGACAAACTTGTCAACCAAAGTTAAAATGAATTGTATGAATGAAACTGAAAGAACAGTGCGCTCACACAGAGAGAGAGAGGTGTAGTGTGAGAGGAGATGACGTCGGCGCGAGGACGACAACAATAGCAAACGAGATAGGTAATGCCAACACGAGCGCCTTATTCTTGCAGGGATCCTGCATAATAATATTTTACGCGGAGCTCCGCTATTTATGCAACTCAATATACATACGCCCGTGCGGTACGGGTTTCCATCTGTATTATCGGGTGATTTACATTCACACTGGTTGTTACAATCTTTGGACAACAATAGGAGTACACATCATCAGCAGGAGGATATCACGATGGAGAGGGTGATGACTATATATACTCATTATTTTTCAACAAGTGCACAAGATCCTTTGTCCAGTGGATAATAAAGAACGAGAAAATTATTTTTCTTGTACTTTTTGGGTTCCACCCTGAAGAACCATTAGTTTGTATGTCACGTTACCTTCTTCTTTTTCGCCCCAAAAATTCCCTCCTCTCTTTCTCATTCTTCTTACGCTCTCTCTCTCTCTCTCAGCAGCACGCATGTTTCGGTCAAAAGTATGAATGAATCTGAGGAAATTTGTAAATACTTTTCTACTTGAGCTCATCATCGTGCATCCTCGTGATCATGATCTTTTTGTCTAAAAATACATAATAAATTCATCTATATCCACCTCTCTACCTTCTTTTTCTACTACTTCGCTGCGCGTCTTATTTATGGGTTTCGTGTGCCCAGATAGAAAATAGATATAACCACACACGCACATAAATTAGCTGTACTGTGTGTGTGTGTGTCTTTAAGAATGAGTAGCAGTTAGAAGAACCCAGTAAAAGTGCAGCTTTGCATCTCTTTTTTTTCCTCCTGGCCTTTCAAACTCGCACGACGACCCAACTTCAAAAAGGAAAAAAAAAGATAAACAAAAAAAGTTGAAAAAGCTCACGTGGAAATAAATAAATGGAAACTGTCTACTATTTTAGAAGAGCGAAGAAGAGCAGCATAGCAGCCGCAGCAGCAGCAGACAATGCTGAAAATGATGATGACGACAACAACGAGAGCTCTGCTAACAAGTTTACACGAGAGTTAGTTTTTTCCTTTTTTTCTCTGTCATAATTGTTCCTTTTGTAAACACCATCTTCATCCTCAACCAACTACCTGCTGGTTACCTGTCTGTTTTGTACCCTGTCAATTTAGGAATTTTGTAGACAAATGTACAGCAGACAAACACACACACACACATACACTCAGGTATTATGTCTTATTAAATTGTTATTATTGTTATATTTTTTTCCTCATTTCCAATTTCTCTTACAACAAAACCAACGAACCAACCTCGTTTTCATTGAATCTTAACAAGACTTTTTTAATTCACGCGGGTCTGTACAAAAAAAAATATCTATGTAACCTGAGACGACATGTAGACCCACACACATACAAACAAGCACACTTACAAATTAATGTCGTTGTATTACAATGTGTGTCATTTGTAGATAAAAATACAAAACCTATCTCCCTCTCTGACAAAGCCCAAAAAAAGTGTGCTGAACGACGAGAGAAACCTTGAAAATTGGTGTAGAATTGAACATTTTTCAAATTCGAAACTTTTTTTCCTTCTCTTCTCGATATGATCTTGTTCCCTGAGAGAGTACCTATTTATTGATCCCTGCTGCCTTGCCTCTCTCGCAATGTGTGTGCGCTTGTTAAGTACTTTTACGTGACGAGGCACGTTTCTAACGGATGTCATTTTAATCGGCTCACAAAATCATTAACAAAGTAAAAGCCCATCACATCATCGTCATTGCAGTCATCCTCATCGTCACTACCCTCATCTTCTTCTATTATCATCTTCATCAACATCCTCATGAATGATCATCATCATGATCACCAACAACACCTGAGAAACAGCCAGCAGCGTAGCTTTTATTGTAATATTGCCTTTTGGTACATTCATCATTTTTCGTGGGATGGGGCCTCATCATAGTCACACTGAGAAGATTTTAACTTTATTGAAGGAATATCACACCTGCATAAAATTATCCTTCCTCTTCTTCATTCTTTTGATTTTTTTTTATTATTTATGGAGATTTAATAAGAAATTAAGTTGTTCATCATCCTCAACTTCATCAAATTGGCCTGCCGTGTGTGAGTGAGTGTACATGTGCGTATAAATGTGGCTGTTTGTGGCCGATTTTTAATAAAGTTGAAATTGAGCGAGGAGAATGGTAATCAGTAATCAGATGTGGGGGTATGGTAATATACCTACTTGTTTATATCATTCTTCACAGATAGCTCCGCATTTTCAACAATTTTAGAAGAAAAACTTATTAAAAACTCTCCTTCATTATTGTATTGACCCTTTTTGTTGTTGTGGATGAGTCAGTGAGTGAACTGCCTTTAAAAAATGTCATTCATTTTTTTCTTTCATGCAGTAATTCTCTCTCTCTCTCTCCCTCCCTTACAAACGACCACGATGAGGCTTTAATGATGATGATGAATTTTTTTTTTCTTTTTCTCCTTCCATTCAGTCGTGTGTCCTTTTGATTTTGCTAAATAACCAGCAAATGCATATCACAAGGAAAAAAGATGTTTTATCATGAAAAATATTCTTTTCCTCCTCCTTCTAGTTTTCTTTTACATTTAATACCCATTGGCACTTTTCTTATCATCAACCATTTTTCTTACAACATATCGTCTATTTTATCTTCCTGCTACATATATATTTACGTACCAATACACTTCCCCTCACAATAGACTTATTCGATGTGTTTGACATTCGCCTCTACAAATTCACTTTTTTTTCAAGAAAGCAGACCATCAGCAGCAGCGTGCACAACTACACACACAAATTTTCGCTCTTTTTCCTCTGTGACAACCTACACAACTGCTGCTAGAGCAGAGAGAGGCAACAAAACAACTGTAACCGCATCTCTGGTATTTTTTTGCATCCAACAAGAACATCCCTGCTATTAGAGAGAAGAGAGAGAGATAGAAGCTATGAAAAGTAACAAGGTTTCAATTTGGCATATTATCTTCATCATTCATGCTACATTATTACCACTCGAGGGAACCATATTATGGTATTGTTGTTGTATACGTCGCCTCTCTCGTGGCAGACTGGTTGGTTGGGCCATATCATATAAAAGTTATTGCTAAAAAACGCATCAAACATCAGCAACAAAAAAGGTGGTGGTTTCATTGTGGTAGGGGTAGTGGCTGGTGCTTTACTGGTATCTTCTCTTGTCGTCGCACAGTTTTTTTTCTGCAGCAGCCAATTTTAAAGGTAAGTAGACACAAATACACATGGTGCACATGACTCTAACCATTTTTTCGGACGTTTGTAGAGAGAGAGAGAGAGCCCAGCCTATTAAGCTTGATCAGTTGATCACCAGTACACCATCATCATCATCATAATCATCCCATCACAATTTTTCTTCTCTCTCTCTCTCTCTCTTCAATGTTCATTACTCGCTCAGGGCAATAATGAATGAGTGACCGATATGGAATCAATGGCAGCCCAGAATGTTTTCTGACGGCAACTTATTTTTTTTCTCTAGAGGATGTCGTGAATACAGAAAACAGCACACACAAGAGAGCCATCAGCCAATACAATATTGTAAAGCTGCTCAATAATATTTTTTACCTGAAAAAAAATCGCTGTTGTCGTGTTGCTCATTATCATTATTATTTGTTACCGGTGGTGGTACTACTAGTAGTGTATTTTTTGGCGTGGCTGTTTTCTTACTAGTTGATGGTGTGGTGGACCCGCAAGAGAAGAAAAAAAATCACATTTTTTCAATGCTTCTCGCTCTCATCTTTAGGCACTATTTTGTAGGGCTTATTGGCTCAATAAAAACAGCACACGCATTTTACCTAAACTCGTGTAAAAGTAATAGTATAACAAATGGTCATTTCACTGGCCTGTTCCTAATCCTGTTAATCATCGTCGTCGTCGTCATCATCATGAACATCAATTCGTCAGGTGTATTCGATAATAATAATACACACGCTAATTATTATGTCTTATGCTCATCAACATCAAAAACGTTGTTTGCCACAGTACCTAATATTAAGTTATGTTGTGTACCTATACCTCAGATACTGCCTTGCTTATCATAATTAGTGCCTATTACCGTGAAACAGTGCCCTCAATCCGGCCTTTCTGCAGTGATAGTACTGCTACTACTGCTCCTGCTGATGCATCAATACACACATGATGCACGCCAACAACAATGCAAGATACGAAGGGAAGTCAAGTAAAAAGGAAAATTGCTGAGTTGAATGTGTATCTATTTGTGCGTACCATCTTTTTCCCCCTTGAATGATTCTGTTGTGTCTTCTTCACACACATTCACTCTTGCAATCAGTACGCCTTAAGTCTTTTTCTATTTTTCCTGTTGTTTATCTGCTTTTTTTCTAGTGGCCCAGGAAGAAAAATCTGAAGAGAATAACAAGGACGCAGAAAAGGAAAGAAAGTAGGTGTCTGAGAGTGAGTAGTGCGAGTAGCCTCAGCTGTGGATAACGACATGAGAGAAATAAATGCTCAGCCCAAACTGAACCCCTTAGAAAAAAAACCAATCGCCGTCTGCCGATCATTATGATGGCGATGAGCACGTTAAAAATACAAATAATGGTTTTCATAGCCAATTTTTCTTTGTCTCAATTTATGATTTGTGTACAACCATGTGTCTTTTTGTGTAACCAATAATGGCAGTAATAATTATGACTGTAATGACACGATCAGGATGATGATGTACCCCATTATTTCTTACTTATTGCACAAACAAACATTATTAGGCCTACCTATAAGCACCGCTGCATTTTTGTTTGTTTTTTCAGTGCCGCAGTGTAAAAGTAACAGTGGCGAATTTTTTCTCAGCTCCCTTTCGTCCTCAGTCGTTTGTCTTCGTCATCGACAATATATTTTTTCTCTCTGGGCGAGCGACCTAGAATTATATGTGTGTTCTGCACATAAAGTACTATTGCATGTCATTTTAGTCTAGTTTCCTACTCACAACTCAAGCACAATGTCAAGTACAAAACACTCGGATACTTATACAAACTTACAAAACGTGTGTATCATATTAAAAATATGCAGAAGACGACAAGTTCGTATGACAAAATAGAAATTGCCGGTTATTATTTGTGTTCATCGCTTTGGCATAGAGAGAGACGTCAAGTCGAGGAAATGGTAGTGTTACAATTTGAGTAGCGTTTAAAAAACCAACGTAGACACAGTGATAAAAAGCGAGTGCATATATAAATAATGAAATATGCAAATATTTGCTGTTCTTTAAAACTGCGTTTAACGTTGAATTGTGTGTGCACAAACAAGGCCGCCAGTAAACAAATACGACGACGACGACGTGCTTAGCCTATTTACGGAACAAAGTTGACGCTTGAATTGCAGGTGAGGACGAGAATGGAGAATAATAATATGTGACTACTACTCAGTCTACTCACTGCTATTACGACGTCGTCGTCGACTACATTGAGGGAGGCCTAGAAATAAATTTGAAAACTAGAAGAGACCCAAATTCGCCTCAACTTATTGCATTGCAACCGTGCAAACAGTCACAGAGTCGGTGTGGTATACCTACTCTCTACTCAATTTGATAAATCCGGCGTACATAAGTAACACTTTGGTGATACTATCGGCAAAATTCCCACACACACAACAAAATACAAAATTAAACGCTTATTCATTATTTGTTCAACGACCAGCTAAAAAAACGTGTACCCCGAGTCTGTAAGCACTGTACTCACTCGAGAGAAAAAAAAAGATTTCCTTATCTTGTTACACGGTTAATCGTGGTGGTTGTAGGCTGTAGGATAGTAAGTGGGGGCTGTCAATAAATTAAGAACGACAAAATGATCTATACGTATAAACTCCCTAATCTACCATACTTTACGGCCTATTATCTCTCTCTTTCTGGTAAATGGGGCTATCATCGTGCAAAAACCCTGGTAAATGGAACCCAAGTCAAGTGGTGTGTAAAAGTGTATAGCAATATGTGTGCTGGTGTGTATGTTTTCAATAAAAATTGGCCAGATTAGAATGATCACCAATATAAAAATTTATCGGCCTACCTGTAAGTTTGAAAATTACGCGGCGGTTTCTCTACTCTCGTACATACGGTAACGGTGATTGTAATTTGTGTGCAGGGAAATTTTTATGTATTTTTTTTCTCTCTCTCTTCCTTATGCAACCAGCCTACATGCATGTGTCCTAATAATTTCAAGTAGCTTCATGATTTTTTGGCGTGATATCGGAAACAAAAAAAAATGTGGATGATGATGATGAGACATGATTTCGTTGCTGATGATGATACTAATGACGTTGATGACTATTGTGATTGGATATACATAATGGTAATAATACTACTCAAAATTGAGGAGTGTGTTGTGTTGATAGCGCCTGATATTATTATCAAGGGTTCTTTTCTTATTCTCTTTTGCTATTATTACCAGCATCTTTGACGGCGATGGTGGTATCGAGTCGTCGTTGTTGTTGTTGTCGTGTGGGCCACAAATGAATAATAGGTAGAGAAAACACAAAAAAAGTGGCAAAAAAGCAGAAACCATGAGGATGATTAGGGATATGACAAGGCAATGACTACGACGATGAGGGCCAATGATTTTTGGTGTACAGACACAAATTTTTCCCTTTTTGATTGTCTACATATTTGTTATAAACTTTGGCGTGTACCGTGTGTACTCTCTCGTGTCCTTTTACAAAGTACTCGGTGGCGAGTAGTGAACAGTAGAAAGCTATCATGTCAAATCAACCTGTAAACACGTAAATCTTTGTCACAAAACAATAATGTGTTATCCTTCATTCATTATTATTTTGCTTGTTCCGTTTCTCTTTCTTTTCCTCTCGTCCGTTGTCGTTGTCGTCGTGTCCTGCATTTTTCTTACGGACGACGGATGATGGAGGTAACTCAAAGAAAAGAAGGCATCTTTAGACAACACAGACAGAAACACACAGGAAGGATGACTTCAAGAGCGCATGTATGTATGTTTTCCTGTTAATGATTATCATCATCGACCAATAGTCTTGTGTCCACGACGTTCTCCTTTCTTGCTCGCCATTACCATACGCTACACAACTAATAAAGAAGCTCGGGAGAGAGAGAGAGAGAGAGAAATGAAGAAACAAGAGAAATACACACGAAAATAATAAATAAAAGAAGCTTCATCTCTCTCTCTCCCTTGAAAAAAATGCCTGCTCACGAAGTTTGCCGTGTTATTCAAAATAATCATCACTATCTCTCTGACTATTTTTTTCAAGTTTTTACTTCATTACTCCATTTTACAACACCGAAGCGTAACAGCCGAGCACTCTTTTATATATATAAATTTTTTTCAAGCCGTGGCGTTTCTTTGTTGATTTTCTGTTGTTATTGTCATCCTCGTCGTCGTCGTCGTGAGCTTTTGTTGAGGAACGATGACAAAGGGAACTTTCCCCGAAAACAAAAGTCTAATCATCAAGATCATTTTTGTTTTCAAAACAAGCCATCATCCCAAAAACCGGCCAAAAAATGTGTGGCGGTAGAGAGAGAGAGGGGAGCAAGAAAACGGTACCAATTTGCATTACCAGTTAAAAAATAGAGACGACTCTATAAAACACACACAAACACAGTCACCGTTAAAAAAGTATTTATACTTTACTATACCCACGGGTAGGTACGAATGGTACGATACAAGTGCCAGTCTCGCTTTAAAAAAATATCTCATGCATATGCATAAAGTATGTTTTAGCATTTTAAATCCTCGCTGCTGTCACTTTGTAGAAGACAACGACGACGGCAGACAAAGTAATTGCTCAAGTTTTTGGCCCATTTTTTAAAAGGGTTGCCAACTTTTAAAAAACTGCCGTATAGCATGTCTATTTCTCTAAAAGAAACGCGCGCGCGCGCATACACATAATAAAAAAATCTTTGAGAGATTATTACAATTTACAATACATCACCGCGCACCGCCGTTGCCTCTACGGCTGCCACTGTCCCGTCACTGTTTCCTTCACTAGTCAGTCAATAAGATCTATAGGTACATTTTTTTCTTTTTGGCTGGCTTGTTGACTTGCTGTCTACTCTTGAATAATCATCATCTTATAGTTAAAGGAAAAATAGAGAGGAAAAATGCTGGTTGTCTGTTTGTCCTGCATCTGTCCTTTTTACAAGTGTGTGCAGAGTTCTGCTGACGCACCGCATCACTTGTCATTGGAAACAATAAGATTTTTTTATTGTGAGAGGTAAGTGCTAAAGCAGTAAAAAGATTCTTGCGCAGTTTCCTCTTTCCCAGCGTATCAAAATGATGGGATAGGAGGATGACGATGATGATATCTTCTCTCAAGTGCATGTGTGTGTGTGCTGTAGTGTAAGTCGTAATATGAATGAATGAAGGGAATGACGACGACGACGACGACCACAGTGACACGACGCATTACAATAGCCCATCCTTTTGTACCACTCTTTTCAAGTCTCAGACGCATCATCATTATTATCATTATTGTCCCAAGGAAATGTGCGAGAGAGGTATACAAAGCCTCACTACGAGCGAGAGAATTTCCATCAAATGACCACGCTCACCAGTGTGCCGGTCGTCGTCGTTGTCGTCACCGTCTCATGTAGGCTTTCCTTGCAGAAATCTTTAAGACGGACGACCGTCTGACTGACTGACTGATCAATTGCACTGACCCATTGAACAAGACAGCAACAGAAAAGTATCACAAGAGAAAAAAACAGTAAAAAAAGAAGAACAATTTTACCAAATTTTACTACCCTCCCCCCATCATCACCACCACTATCGTCATCATTATTGCCGAATTTGAAAGAATATATGTGTTTCTTTTCAGAAAAGAAGAACAACACCTGATTTTTTTCCTACATGATAGTGGCGGAGTAAAAAAGATGGACTTCACTTGTCTCATTATCATATATGCACAAGGATGATGAGGTGTACAAATGTATGTACGTCGGTAGGTAACGTATAACGTGTCAAGCACGCCTCCATGAGAGATTTTTGGTAAAAGTGTTTCACTACAAAACTGTTTTTGGCGGTGGGAGATTTTTTATGAATAATAATATTACCATTTTGTACTGTTTCTTTCTCTCTCTTTTTTTTTTCTTGTATATCAAAAAATGAATCACCTTTCTTTTAAGAATCTCCCAAAAAAGTTTGAATATTGTGCCCAGCCTTTTTAGTTTTTATGAACACATTTTTTACCTGTGTGATCCCGCTGTCATATGCTAACGCAGATGCCAAATAAAAGAAAAAGTTTTTTAAAACTGTACAAATCCTTTTTGCTTTTTTTAACTTTTTTATAACAAAGTGTGAACAAAAACGTGTGTTTTCACTCCTAGTCCTATTATTATGATTACGATTATTTATATTGTTATTGAGAACAATTGTTGCAGATATATATTATATACCATAGGTATATACTTGGCTTCTCTCCTCTTCTATAAGGCTCTATAACCTACAGCATAGTTTTTTAATAAAAAAATTCTTTTAAAGTTTGCACCAAATTTAATATATATCTCCATCTTGATCATTGATCATGATCACACACAACATCACAACAACCATAAAGTATACTTCTTTTTTTGTTTAAATGGGTCAAGGGCCCCGGCAAAAAAATCTGATACTTTTTCTGCTATTGTGTGGCCCATTATTGCTTTCATTATTCTTGTTCACTCAACTGTCATTCTGCACGCTGGTTATTCAGTTTGTCAGTACAAATGTATGTACGCTCTCATAGTGCAAGTAATTTTTTTATCATTGATACAGTTTATATATTTTTTATATGAAACCGACACCGAATAAAAGTACAAGCAAGTTTTGCGAGAGAAAGAGAGAAAAATGGTTGAAGATTTGTATGTTTGTACATGTGAAGAGAGTGTGTAGCAAGTGATTAACTCTGACTGACAGGTGTAGTTCACGGCAGGAGAGAACACAAAAGAGGAAGGTGGAGAAAAACGTGATTTATGCTTATTACCGCCTTGTTTTGTATTCCCAGCCCCTGATTCCTTTTTACGTTCACGGTGGATATTATTTTATTTCGTACACAACATCAACTCAAACACGGATAATAAAAAGATTTCTTTGTTTAGATCCCTTTGTTGTTGTTATTGTTGGTGTTCACGACGAGTACTCGAGCGCCATTCATTTTAACCGATTTTGCCGAGTAACGTAGAGAGAGCTGCAGAGTTGCTAGCACACCGATCTAAACCACTTTTGGGTGACATGATGACATCATACAAGACGACATATATCAAACCCCACGTGATTGTTACCGTTTTAGTGGTAGACACCTATACGAGACCATTTTCCCAAGTGGTCCTTTAAAAATACATAAATTGAAATGACCCTGTGTATTTGTTACCTATTTAAAAAGAGGACTTTTCAAAGGCGTGAAAAATAGTTAAGAAAAAAAATGTAAATGTAAATTTAATAATGATTACGATAACAAAACGCTTGTTATGGAGGAATGTGCCCTGATTAGCAGAAAACATTAAAAAAAATTTGCATACTATTATTTTCCACTTATCTCCCTTGATAAGTAACCTCCCTGTGATGTATGCAAAAAACTGTTCAAATTCATTCTTCACAGAAAAAAAATTATTATACGAGCTATGAACAATGCAAAGTCTAATTATACCTGACTTACACACACAATAAATTAGACCCCTCTCGCGTAAGTGTATGACTTGACTAGGTACTTGTGACTCTTGTGAGAAATAAGTAAAGGGCTGTGTGTGTGGGGAAGG
Organism: Callyntrura guangdongensis; assembly: GCA_027744295.1. Classification (NCBI taxonomy): domain Eukaryota; kingdom Metazoa; phylum Arthropoda; class Collembola; order Entomobryomorpha; family Paronellidae; genus Callyntrura; species Callyntrura guangdongensis. The sequence goes on along the minus strand of JAHZNB010002662.1, from coordinate 14,314 downwards.
ACGGCTAACACAGGAGAGCGTAATAGAACGATTATTTTGTAATTTTTTTATACAACGCATACGAAAAGCAGCTATAGTCAGAGAAGAAGGAGAGAGGCATTTAAAAAAATGCATGCACTCTGTGTACATAAACGCGCGCGCGAGTTATATAATAATAACCAACATGATAATCCCATTACATCTTATGACTCACATAATCATAAATAACGAACAATGAATTGGAGCTTGGCTTTTAAATAACAACTTGATATAATCTGTAAGAAAAAAGGAACACACAGAAAAATATACACAGGAGGAGAGTGCAGTGTGCTGCAATGCCGCGGTGTTGTTGTACTTTTTTTATTCTGTAATGTCATATTTTTCTCTTATTTTTTTCATTTTTTTTAAAGACAATTTCCTGTAATAGCTCTACATTTTATATGTAGGTAATTTTATAAGGAATATGTAACAAATAAGTAGGCATTATAAGGAGAGCTGGGAGAGAGACGTTGAAGTTTTTAATGGGATGGGAGATAAGTGATACGCGGAATAAAAAAGTTTCTCATCGTCGATGTTGTCGTGTTCGTTAAAAAGAGGATATAAGTAATGACTTTTGGGCGCAATTCACCTTGATCCTTCTTCCTCTCCTATTTTCCCTCTATTAAATCATTCTCATCCCCCAGCTGTTGCTACTGCACACACAAGTACAATATGTTATCATCATCAGCAGCAGCACAACATCATTGTATAAAAATTATTGTTTGATTTTCTTTCGTTTTTTTGTTGTTTTAATAAAGTAGTGCCTTTAGTTCAATGACTAACAATGTATTTAAATAAATGGTGGCACTGCAAAAAAATGTGTGTCTTTTGCTGTGTTTACTTATCTCTCTTCCTATCGCCACCACCATCATTATCATCATCATCGGCGTCGTCATTTTTAGTTGTTAGCTTTTGATGTAGTTTGTAGTCTTTTTCTGACGATACTCGACTTTTTTTACTAAAAATAACTTGGGCTAGGTTTGTGTGGCAGCACTAAACGTCTGTTTGTCTTTAACTTGCCTCTGAAATAACCACTCTTGTGGAAAATCTAGCACACCACACAACCAACACGTAAAACGGCCTACCACCACCTACAACTTGTGCAAGTCGGTACACTTTTTCAAAAAAAAGTTTACATAAACTTGTGCGTTACTTATGGTTAGTTAGTATTTTTAAGTCTCGGTCTCGTATTTTTCAGCACGACATGTCAACGTACTACCATGTCGAGCAGGCCTTTAGCACAGCAAATCATTAAATGGTTGTTAGTTCAACCGACCTTTTGCACAGAAACGGAGATCAACGACAACATCGAACAAGGAAAAAAATATCAACTCATGTTACACCAACGTTGTTTGCCTAAAATGTAGCAATGTTCATTGTACAGGGAATAATGATGAGGATATCAAAATGCACTTAGGATGTTGGTGTATGTGTCTAGTAGTAGTAGTAGCTATACAACTAAATGCACCATGTGATTTTTATTGCAATTTTTATTCTTGTTCAATTGAAGCCCATTTAGGATTACTGTAAGGACGTAAAAGTACATTCGTTAGGATTGCGCAGACATTTTTTGAAAAGGAAATTGCTCCGTGCTCTCTGCAGAAAAAAATGATTTCCCATGGGATAAGCCAGCATGATGTTTTCATGTTATTGTACGTTTTAATATAAAAAGTAGCAAGTTTCAAGTTGCCTGTTTGAGTTGCTTTGATACTTTGACTTGGTAAACATCCCTCATCTCCTGTGTGTGTGCCTCTTGCATACCTACTCAGGAGGAGGAAGAAGAAAGATGATGATGATGATGCTGATGACGAGAAGTTTTTCAGTTTAAAGGTAAAAAATCCCCATCATCGTGATCATCATGATACTCACACATCAGTTCAGCCTTAAACTGACTTTCGTCATTAATGATCCCTCTTAATACCCTTTATACTCCCATTAAACCAAGATGCTTATGACTTACAACTACACAATAATTCCGGTTTATCATAAAAATTCCTCCTGCCTCAACTTTAGCCAGCAGCCGCAGTCAGAGACTCACTCACTCTCACAGACATCCATGTCCAATGGGGTATCCATGCCTGGCAAATGAAATGAGCCCAGCCTTTATGATTATCAACCTTACCCAAGAAACATCCTGCATGCAAACCAAAAACCAACCCCAGCTTAAAACGAATAAGTAGACAAGTAAAAATTATTTTACACAGAATTTTTTTAAATAAAAATTCTCCTGCTCCCTCCCTCGCTACTGCTGCTCTGTTTGTTGCCTTCTCCACGTTCTATGAACTCACTCGAGCTTATAATATGTACCTATTTTTTAAATCAAGTGGCAGACAGGAAATAGGTTTTGTAGCTCTGCTGCTTTGTATTCTTATTCTGCAACAACCCCGCTTCCTTCCCTTTCTCTCTCTTAATGTCTGAGCAACAACCCTGATGAAAAATATTCTTGTTCCTCACTATAACCTATACTCTGTAGTTGTTGTAGTAGATATTCTTTAAAAAAAAAGTTGCACGTAAGCTCCGGCGCGGTTGTATGAATTTAAGCCACCATGATACCACATAAAATCTAAATATCCTCCACCATCATCGGTACCACCACCACCACCGGTTGCACCTCTCCTTTTTACACCGTCGTCGTGGTCGTTGGGGTTGAAAAGAGAAGGCAGCGCAAACTTTATATTTTTTGGCAGGTTCAACTGGTATTAGCCGTATCATTTCTTTTCATGTTATGGGCCGTGGAATGAAAAGCAAAAGTATTACAACACAATAAAACGCCATAATATTGCCGTGTTCCTTCCACTCACAACAGCACACACAGCAGACAGCCAAAACGTAACCTACGAAAAAAACGCGGCAGTGTGTAACAAAATATAATAATTTTAGCTGCCACTTCAACTCTCCATGTCGCTTTTTACAAGAATCCATTCCGCCAAGGTACATGATAACATGATCTTATGATAATACAGCGTAGCACATCGTAAAGTAGACAAGGAGCAGTAGTATAGTAACAGAGTTGTGTTATATCAACTATTGTGAATGAGCTGCCATGCAATAATACAGAGGGGAAAATGTGATAATCCTTTTGTAAAGCTAGTTTTATAAGAAATGATAATATTTCATTTAATTTACTTCTTCTACTTCATACTGCTACTGCTGCTGCTGTTTAAGTTATGTGTACTTCAACTCTCCATGTCGCTTTTTACAAGAATCCATTCCGCCAAGGTACATGATAACATGATCTTATGATAATACAGCGTAGCACATCGTAAAGTAGACAAGGAGCAGCCGTATAGTAGCAGAGTTGTGTTATATCAACTATTGTGAATGAGCTGCCATGCAATAATGCAAGGGGAAAAATGTGATAATCCTTTTGTAAAGCTAGTTTTATAAGAAATGATAATATTTCATTTAATTTACTTCTTCTACTTCATACTGCTACTGCTGCTGCTGTTTAAGTTATGTGAAGGTAGTTATGTTGTAGGGTAGTTTGTTGTTCCGCTACAGCTTCTTTTGGGAGTGCATTGATGCATCCTGTCATGCTGCACCAGAAAGCTGCTGTTGCATTCAAAAGTAGCAAACAAAAACACACAAGAGGCATTTGTGAGTACGGATGGTTGGAAGCCGGAGTTGGTTTTTGTCGTTGTCGTCAAAAAAAGAGAAAATGAGCCAGAGAGAGAGAGAGAGAGAGAGAGAAGACATTAAATGAGCAACAAGGGATGATGGATGATGGATTTGTAAATTTATGCATAACTCGCATGGCAGGTAAAAGGTATTAGAGTCCCCTCACCACCAGCAAAAATAATGATGATAATCGTCTAGCTGAAAAGGCTACCAGTATTTGCTTCACTTTTATTTCCGAGCTACTGCATCTCTCCACTTTTGTCTACTTACTTATTATTATTCTTATTATTGGCTATATATTATGTACCTATTAGTCTATAAGTGTATAAAGGGATACGGATTATATCTACCCTTTTTGTAATGTGCGTGCGTGAGTGTGAGCACAAGTGTGTGTGTGTGTGTATTTTATCACTTGTGCGAACAATAAATTTTTTAAAGACCTCAACAGCCGCAGAGCAGCGTCAACAAAACAAAAAACGTCTCTGTTCTGAGTATAGGTATACAGATATACAGCTTGTTCTTCTTCTTCTCGTATATCACTTTTGTATCGTGTTATCCCCTGTCTGATGGTGCCCTGTTCGCGTCGTGCTCAACAATAACGACTCACGACCAAAAAGGGATTTTTATATTTGCAATTTGAAAATTGAAAGAGAAATATAAATGGGTAATAGGCAGGCAGGAGTCATAAAAGGAGTTTGGTGATAGGGATGAGAAGAGATGCTGAGACTGAAGCTGCTGCTGCTGATGATGATGATAATGATGATAGCATTCCCCGTTGAAAGTTTTTATAACTGTTTGACTTACTGACTGACTGAACCAAAGGCCTAAAGGGAATTAAAATGAGCAGCAAATGTAAATACCATCACCACCATCGCCATCATCATCGGCTGTTCGACAGGCAGACATTCCACTTGACTCTTCATATATACATTTTTAAACAGTAGGAGTAGTAGTAGGCATAGACTGTGAAATAAAGAAGCAGGAGATGCAGGAGAGCAAAAGGAAAAAGAAAAGAAAACGTGAATTGAATCTTTTTGCTTTGTAACAATACATAAAAATATTTAGGATTTTATATTATGTATCACTTTTTAATATCCTCTTGAAAGAGAGATGGAGAGAGAGAGCAAAAAAGCTTCTTACGTGAATCTATACAAAAAAATTATAAGACCCATCCTCCTGCACCTCATCATAAAGTAATAATAAAAATTTACTAATGACGCGATATAATTTGATTTTCAAAAATTATAATGCAGACGCATACATTCACATAAATACATGCATATATGCATTCATAATAGAATATTCGAAATCAAAAAGTTCCTCTCTGACTTATTATTCAGCATATCCAAAAATGCTGCTGCTGAGCTGCTACTACTACTCTTCTTGTGTTGATGTTGATAAGGAAAGGATATTGCCATATATTAAAATTGCATTTACTGCACCATTTCTATTCATTAGAAAAGGGAAAAAGGTAATACCAGCATTTTTCTTTGCCTTTTCTGTTTGTTACGATTTGTTACGCAGTCAGCCCAAATAAAAAAAATACGTTGCACTGCAAACGTGAATTCGATACGAATTGTGCGTGTAGATCTTTTTGGTATTGTTGTTGTTGCGTTGCATTATCATCATCGTCATCATTACTTTTGATTATTATTATGCAGCTGTGCAAATCACTATTTTACTACGTGTATTATTCACAGGGAGAGAGGAAGAGAGAAACACGAAAACAAAGTTGAGAGATGGATGGAAAGTGTATTATGAACGCCTTTATGCACCTAGAGATAAAAATTACCTGTACTGCTAGACTAATGGAAGGGCTTAAATAAAAAAAACGAACAGAGAGAGAGAGAGAGAGAGAGGAAAAAATGGAAAAGAGAAAAAATCTCTCTTTTGAACCGGCATTACCTATTCTTATCATTTGTGAAAATCTTTGGGTCTCAACTGGAGTATCTAATTTTTGCTTGCGATGATTGNTCTTATCATTTGTGAAAATCTTTGGGTCTCAACTGGAGTATCTAATTTTTGCTTGCAATGATTGTGATAAATAATGAGGGATGATACTATTTCATGTGGCAGTAGTGGTGGTGGTGACGAGGCATGGCGCAAGAGTGGTTTGGGAAGTTGTGGTTGGATTTTTTATAATTTTTTTGTATAATTTTGCTAGAATGCGAACACACAGAGGAATTTTATACCCAGTGGAAAAAAGAAGAAAGTAGCCGCAATAGTAGGGAGAGAGGGATAAAACGGCCTTCGTATCCTTAATGATGACGCAATGATAATTTACGTTTAGGAGTAGTCGTCTTGATATGCAACAGTTGATCCATTTAACTGGTATTATTATTTTTATTGCTGCACTTTTATTACGTATTGTGTGTCTTGTGTTTGTGTGTGTGTTCAGGAATTATTCAAGGCAGAAATAAAAGGAGGTTTAGTTTTAGGCCGAAATAGAGAGAGAGAGTGGCGGTGTGGCGACTTTGGCAGTGATCATCATCCTCTCCTCTTAGGATATGATGGAAAAGAAAAATCAAGCAACCGTGTAAAAAATGCCACGTGGAGACCAAAAATGAAGCACACAGTCCATCCACATACTTGGTTACATATTTTATATCCAGTCGGTCAGTGCACTGGTTCCTCTCCTCGTGTGTATCGTGTGAATGCAAGCATGTCAGGATTATATCAAATTCCCATGAAAGGGCTATCCACTTGAAAGTCGTCTTTTGGTCGCCATTGTGTAATTCTAGTATTCAGCAGCATTGACTATTTGAGTTATTATACAAAAAAAAACCTGTATGCACTGTGTGGAGACTGGAGAGGGGCACTTGAATAATTAAAGGAACCTGGCTTGGGGGGAACAAGGTTCGGGCGGAATTGTACCCTTGTGGAGGGAACTGGGCTCGGGAACCCATATACCGGTGTAACCTACACCATCTATTTAATCATCGTCATTGTAGTAATTGCAAAAAGGAGAAGACGAAAATGTACACATTTGTCTAGTTTTGCGTGTATAACTTGTGCCGCTGCTGTAAATATCGTGTCATGTCATAAAATATTGGTAGGGTGCTGTTATGTACGCGAGATATATGATGATGACGATAATAATGTTGGGTGCTAGTTGAGCATTGTTGGTACTAGAATTTTTGGGGAAGCAGCAGCAGTACCTGTATGAAAAAATTATAAGCATTTCATTCTCCGTGGTTTTTCTTTTATTCTTTGTCACGATTCCCTCCCTCAATTCTTTCACAGCAACAACTACTAAGGCTTATGTTTTGTCCAGCTCAAGTTTCCCTTTTATCGGCGTTCATCTCTCCCAGTTACAAAGACACACACAAGTAGGTAAAAAAGTGCCAATTGTGTTTGTTTGGATGCCCGGAGAAAAAAAGGAATGCCAAAGGATTATATTTATAGAAGAATGGAAAATGAGACATTGAAAATGAAGTCACTGTGTGACTCGTATAGCTTGTGAGAGAGTAAACACGCTGCATTTTTAAATGCATTTTGCCTAGAGGCACAATAATATCCAGAGAGAGAGAGAGAGACGAAGACGGACGAACGTGGTTGTTCACATTTCTCTGCTGCCTGTCCATTCCTCCAGTAGTGGTTTGACTTGGTGTGTGGAAGAACGTGATGCACAATAAGATGATCAAGAGAGATATGATGTCTTTTTGAATGTGTCGGTCAACGAGAAGAGGAGAAAAACAAAATGTATTCAAACGGACAAAACTGCCCCGAGCCAAGTACCTGATGCCTTTTTTTCTTTCTGTTTAAACATAAACGCTATTTTTTCCAACACGGCATGAATATGATGAGCAGCAGAGAATGAAAACGGATGCATCCATTTGAAGACACTTTAATGGTTAGGCCCCCACAACCAGCGCCATTTGAAGCAAAGACATTTTATTACAAATACGGGCGCACACACACGAGAGAGACGTACATGGCTTATGGAACAACTCTCTCACCCAAACATACATTAACATTACCTTACATTCCTTCATTTTACACCTTGGCTTGAGTACGTCAAATCTTGAAGACGAAAATAGAAGGGGATAAAAAACGAAAACGACCAACTGACCAAAAATGTAATATTGAAATGAGAAGACGAGGAGAGTTGTGTGGTGGCGGTGAGATGCATTTTCGTGCTACAGGTATGCATGTATGCAAACATCCCTACAAAAATGTGCTGGTTCACCTTCTTCCTCCTCCACTACTTTGTAGTATTCTTGTAACTGGGCTGTGTAAATAGACTGTGTCTTTGTGCAAGGTGCATCTTCACTTTTTTATAACGCTCTCCATGCACATGAACAATAGATTCCACGACTTAAATTGTATTGATGCAGGGCACACTGACAAAGTGCATAATAGCAAGGAGATCTCAGGCAGAGGTCGTCTGCTTTTCAAAGAAAAATTTCTATGGTGGTTTGTTCGTCCACACACTGTCCATTTAAAAACACACACAACTTGTTGTACCTGTAATAGGTGAGGTTACTAGAGAGGATGTGACGAGATGAATTCCGGTACTCCTTTTTTCTAACACTAACAAGCTTAAATATCGTGCACAAGCAGACATTATACGACAAAAAATAATGAGATGCATCTGGGGTTTAAAGATGTACTTATTTGTGCAACACGTTGTACATGAAAGTCCCCTATATTTCTTGACTACGTATCCCTCGCCCTCCTTCCTCTACACCTAAATGCCTTTTATTAACTTGATATAAACAAACAGAAAAAAACAAGCTTATTTTTTATAAATTTTCTTGATCCTGCCCTCCCCAGCCATTTAAAATTTGTTCAATGTTAAATGCCTTGTTTCCCTCAACGCCAGCACCAACTGCACTGATAATATTTAAATAAACAGCATAAACAACGCAGTGCTAAAAAATATGTTTATTTATTTTTATTGTATCGTTATCTAAACAACAAGTAAATAAGTAAATAAACAACGATTATTGCGCGCTAAGTAGCTGGTTATATAAATATCTGTCGTGGAGGGGAAAACACAAAGGGAGTCTCTTGTGTTTGTCCACGGCGTAATTTATGGGGTCGTTAAAACGAACATATTGTTTATATTAAAGAGTTAATACTAGACTACTTCTCATCTTAAAGATACTCTCTTGCTTGAGATGTTGCAGCAGTCCGCTATCAAACCAGACTAGACCATGCACACAAATAGAGAGAGAGAGAGAGAGAGGCCATTATATAGTTAAAAATAGTGAATGGAGCAATTTATACAATTTTTCTTCTGTTATTGCGCCGTCGCACATTAATCATCTCAGGATATGAGATGGCACGGATCAACGATCCCAGAGAGAGTCGTCTATAAAATGACTAGCTAGTTAACTCTATTTATGTGTGTCTGTTTGTTGTATAACTTGTACAAGTATAATTTGTATGTGGTGGTATGGTCGTCGTGGGACAGTGTGGGATCAAAATGGTAAAGGCGCAAAATAAACCAACGCCTACAACAAAAACAACAAACCAAAAAAATAACGTTCGCAAGCAAATACTGTGATAAAAATAGACGCGAGGAGGACAACACAAACACACAGCACAATACAGAGAGAATATTAGAGCTGCAGTTATATCATCGTCATCATATCATTTTTTACTGTGAGTGCCGTCTAACGTGTCGTTGTAGAGGGAGAGACAGTGCAGATGAGGATTAGTATGATGACTGTGGCGATTATACACGAGGAGAACATTGAAATGGTTGATGGTGGCGATGATGACAACGATGAGCTGAAATAATTCTCTGGGGAGGCATACTTATGGGCTGGACTATGAAACGAAACCTCCATGGTTCCGGTGGCCGTGATGACCATCATCATATGAGTCATGCCTTGTGCTGCTGGTGGTGGTGTGTCGTTAAATATTTCGTAGTACTTTACAAAGTACCTCTACTAGTAGTAGGAATGGTAATTTTACGGTATAATTTATATTAGCGTCAAATGTAGTTTTGTTGTAGGTATTATTCTACGTTTTTTTTCTTTCTAGGTACTCATGTGAGAGATCGTGTTGAGCAATAATAATTTTGAGTTCATAATGTCATCTCGTCATGTGAATCATATTTTTTTGGTTTTTGCCGTCGTCGTCGTCGTGCCACATGCGTTTAAACACTTGTGTATGTCTGAGAATTATGTTGCATTACCTCGCGTTAGATAACTGATGCAGTATTATTGGGAAAATGGGCACCAACTCTATTTAGTTGAGACACGAAACCTCATTTAAATTGTATGTAGGAGGAGGATTGATTTATGAAATAATAATTTTGATTACTCTCTGCTCTGCTCTCTTTCTGCAAACATCCAGCAAATCCATAATAATAAATAATAATATGCATGAACATTTTGATCCAATCCTTGTGATCTATAAGTCCATTTGGGTGAGTCCACCATTTCAATCAGACGTGCCAATCAACATCAACACCATTCTCATCATCACCGCTTGTCACATTATTTAATCCCTTTTTGCAGAGAATTGGCTGATAAAATTGGAATTCAAGCTGAAAGGAAAAACAACTCTAGACGCGAGAGGGAGAGAGAAAGAGAGATAGAAAATGAATCAACGAGAAAACCAACACGCACTTTGTATCTTCAAAAAAATACTTTTGTACAACCTAGTTTGCTCTCGTCATTTCCATGAATTTATGCACGTCCGCGAGAGAGAAAAATTCTAGAAGGACACACGTACAAAAAGGGCATTCACCATCCATCACACACTCTCTGTGACTCTGCCTGTCATGCTTCCATCAATAGAACTGCCTTTCTTTCTGCATTGCACAAGCCACCACCATTATCTTGCGCATTTCAAATAATTCATTCCTTCCACCACCCAATAATTACTTAATCATGTCAACTTGTCAATTAACGTTCATCCGTATGGAGAACACGTTTATATAGTGCTGTTCATATTATCATTAAGTGTTCCTTTCATATCAAAACCATTTCGCTTCGCTCTTTCTCCCAGCAGCACCATCCACCTTTCACATGGACACCACCACACAAACCTAAATAGTCTGTCTACTCGCACTAAAGCACGTCGTCGTCGTACATTTTAACCCAGACTTAAATTTGTTCCCGTCCATCCGTCACATCAGAAAATATTCTCCTCCTCTTCTCCTTTTCGTTCCTCTATCAACTAACTAGATCTACAAAATTATCTTTGGCTTCCCCAGAGATAATATAACCAGTAGTACTGCTGCTGTTGTTGTTGTTAAGAGGAATATTATGATGACGGCGATGGTTTGAGAAAGAGGGAGAAAAAGAAGATGTGACATAATAAATGGTGGTGGGATGCAACAAACTTTATACAAGTGCCAGTCCCCTATTTCAGAGAGAGAGGGAGAAAAAGGCGGAAATTTATTACAAGGCAGGTAATTACCTTCATATTCATCAAAAAGTGAGACAACCAACACACATTTTCATTTACACTTGTGTCGCTATCATATTTTCTCCCTCTCTTTTTTGTTTAAATAAATAGTACTCGCACATTAAAGTAGTTGAAACCCCGGCGGAATTTTTTTATGGCCTTCGCCTTCATTCACAATGCAAACAGACAAACACACAAACATAACGAGCAATTACTACATGCGAGAATGACTATATATGTTCCAGATAGATGATTTTATTTGAAGGACGTGACTAAAACCTGGTTTGTGTAGTACACACCATTTAACAGACAGTCAGTAGTGGCACCATCAATACAATTGGTAGGCCAGTCAAAAGTAAACACATTCCAATTCAAAAAAATAATAACAAGAAGAACATCTATTAACCACAACGTAACAAAACACGTTTTGTAGGAAAAAAACACTGCAATTAATTATTAACTACAAATGTTCAAATTTTATAAATCTTATAGGTACGGAATAGTTGAGTAGGCCTTTACACAGCATACTACACGCCACTCGGAGGAGTGCAATGAAAAATTTCAAAAGACTCTCACACAAGCTAAAATGACGACGAGGACGATACTAGCAAAAAAAATCCATTATAATTCCATCCGGTAGCACTTTACAGAAGCCTTCCCATCATCATCACCAAAACCGTCATCGTCGCCATCATCATCATTATCAGCAGCTGAGAAACATCACATTATTATTATTTTCATCAATAAATTTCAGCGCTTGCTTATAGCAAAATACGTAGAAACGAAAAAGCAGGCTAAAAATCTATAGGTATATCGCGGTTGGGAATCTACCAAATATGGCATTATTTGCTGCTGTTGTTACTGCCCGGTATGCACTATGCACACCACTTATTTATTTACTTTTTTCCCCTTCACTACTCTTCGAGTCAAAGACAGTGTCATTTTTAATGATTTTTTATTATCATTCCCCTTTATTACTACTGATGCCTTTATAGAACGTTAAACAAAAAATACCTCTGATCATCTGATAAAAAATATCTTGTGTACTTGATAACGTGTTGTGTGTAAGGCTCCTCATCATCATCATCATCATCCGGTGTGAGAAAGTCTTGATGTGCGTTGTTTGACAAAAACGGCTCCCATCATCAATATCATGAGGATCGTCACAGGTATATAATGTACCTTAATGTGCGTTTGTCTGTCCAAGGCAATTATATTGATTGCCATTATTCACAGAACCTGACACATTCAGCAAATAAATTGATGATGCATATTGTATTGCATATTATTATCATTATTGTCATTCTGCCTGTCTGTCTCTGTTTGACACTGTGTGTGTGAGAGAGAGGGAGAGACAACAGAAAAAATAAAAATAAATCAAAATACAAATAAGAAATAATAATATTAGTTATCTTCTCTATCCATCCGAAAAAGGATGTGCATAAATCTTCCACATGTCCATACATAAGGCAATAGTCATCGTCATCGTCATCATCATCATCATTAAAATACCCCCGCATCTTTCGCGTCATTCATCCGAACGCACATTTTTCTTCTTACTTTTTATGTCTTTTTGAGTGCATGTAATGGAGATAGGAAGATCATGTCCAAATATAACAAAAAAGAAGATGCATTGCTGCTTTCCCTTAAACGCCGCACCGACGAGACGACGACATGATGATGAGAGAAGTATAAGTATTGAGAAAGCTGATCCGATAAAGGAAGTAAAATTTGATGTGATGATAATAAAAGTCTAAATAAAAAATGATACTGTACACATGTAAATGAGTAATGAAAGCAGTGTGTCTTTTTTAGACGCACGGCGAACACACAAGTGCAGAGAATGTCTGAGCATTTCATAATATTTAAAAAAAACTGATGATGATACGATGCGTGAATTGTTGTAAGTACTAATTGGCGTCCTAGTCTACGTGGTCGTACAGTCAGTTGTAAGGCAATGAACCATAATCACTCCTTTTAGCTCTCTGTACAATTTAACTTTACAATTTATTTCTTTTTTTCCCTATTAAAGTGTATGTGTGTATTCTCAATTTTTTTGTGAGTGACTTGAGCAAAGACAGATATTCCCCTTTGGCAGATTTATGCATTTCACTTTAGCAAAAGTTTGTATCTGTTGGTGCCACTGCCAGGCTACCGTATCATCATCAGCATCCCATCCCCATGATCATGATCACTCTTCCGACATTTATGCACGCTACGTGCATGAGAGAATGCTTACACACAAGATGTGTCTCTAGAGTGTGTGTCATCATCGCAGTGATCTTTTACTACTTTTTGGTAAGTTATGTGACTTTTTCAGTAAGTGATTACTTTTGATAAAGGGAGAGATGAGCTTCTTCTCTCATTTTTTTCTATCATCATCAGTAGCATAGCAGTGGCAACAGCATCGTCGTCATTAAACACACTAGTAACGCAATGGTAGCAACAGTTCCACTAGTACTTTCTTAACAAAAAATCTTGCAAATGAAACATTTTTGTCTTTAATTTTTCCCCTTCTACCTTCTCATGTACATTTCAAGTACCGCACAGCCAACGGCAAAAAACGACACTAGAACCTCTCAGCGCTCAGCAGCAGCAGCAGCAATATCGCAGCGCAGCCGGTATATGCGCAGACAAATGACTGTAGCGTGATGACGATAAAGAATAGGAAAACGGAAGAAAGGATTTTATAAAGATTCGTCGGGGAAGACGCTGCTGCTGCTGATGGTAATCAAACCGTGCAAGGCATTTTATTTACAGTTTGTACTATAATCGACCTGTCGTCCTCCACGTCCGCAAAAGAGAGACTGATATGGTGGTAGTACACAAGTGGTTGTGTGTGTGTATTTGTCTAGGATAATATATAATGCTGACATCATGACAAGCGATTGATGTCAAGGATGATGAGGATGATGACATGACGATGCTCTTGGAATGTTCCGTTCCATCTCGCGGTATTAAAGCATTCACGACAACAAAGACAGAGACGGGGATGATGATGATATGATATCGTGTACACACGGGATAAATTACACCGGGATGGTACTAGTAGTATTATGTCGAGTGGTTCTTGTAGTAGAAGCATAGCTGTTTTCTTTTTCTTGGTAGTGGCCTGTGTTATAACAATAAATGGTAATAATTTGAGGATGGGAAAGGGAGAAAAAAAGCCCCGTGTCTGTGGTAGTAAAAAGGCATAAAACCACAAAACACAATTGAACGTCAGACTATATAGCTACACAGAAAACTATTAACAGCAACAATGATTTTCCTCCGAATAGTCGTGATTCGTGACTATGTGTGGATATTATAG